>QRFJ01000114.1:1003734-1171629 GCA_006176705.1 Cocos nucifera
GGTGGCTCCGGACAAGACCCTCCGACGCTCAAGTTAGTTCCTGTCAACAGGAATGGAGTGCTCGATAGAGTATAGAGGAGAGAAGAAAAGGATTTTCAGAACCTGGCTTCAGTGTATTCGGAGGGTCCTTTTATAGAGGGAGCTTGTTGTAACCGCCTTGATTAATGGGCGTCGTAACTGTCTTGATCAATGCCGGTCGTTATTGCCTTGTCGATCGTTATTGTCGATAAAATGGTTATGTGCCGATCGTTATTGCCGATTGTCGTGTAACCGTAGCGAGATCGCCTGCAGTAATCCATCATAAGGAGTTCGGCCATTGAGAAGTCTGTAGAAGAAGTCCACTTGAAGAAGTCTGTAGGGAGCCCGGCTTCCTTAAAAGCTCGGCCCGAGAGGAAGCTTTGGGGGGAGAGTTCGGCTCCTCGGCTCCTGTAACGATGCAGGGATAGTTCAGCTTTTGCAGGAGTCTGACCGAAGCTCGGCGATTGAGTAATCAGAAGTAGTTCGGCAGCTAAGTATTTCGGACTGCTGACCCGAAGAAGTTCGGCCGACTGAAAGAATGGTGCTTGAGGAGTTCGGGCGCTGGGAGTATGAAGCTCGGCCGCATGAGAGTTCGGTCGGTTTGAAGGACTTCGGCTGAGGTCCGACCGCTTGAGAAGCTCGGTCGGATGTAGGAGTTCGACCACTGAGAGGACCGCGTTCTTGGCTGAAGCTTCATCCGAGTTTTTGCACTAATCGGAAGGGCCACTGCATCGGGCTGATCATCGAACTAGACTTTGGCAGGAGCGGGGTTTATCCCCAACACTAGCCCCCCCACTCCCGAGTTCGAAACTTGAAGGAAGGGAGTGTAGTCAAGGCGACTGTCGAAGTTTTCTTCCGGGCCTCGTATCGATCCATGTCGAAGTTCGATGGATATTTCATCTCTGGCTAAAGTTGATGCCGAAGTTGAGGCTCTTTAGCCGAGGTTGATTCGGTCACTTAGAAAAAATCCTATCTCTCGCCGAGGTCGAAGTCGGTGTTCTGACCTTATTTAACCGAAGTTGATAGGGTTGTTCGGAGGAGATCTTATCTCCTCTGGCCGAGGTTGACGAGGTCTTCCTCTTGTTCCTAATGGGTTGAGGGGGCACATGTGGACCGTCGTCCGAGCTTCTCCCCCCATCTCGTCTAAGGTGAACGAGGCCTTCGACTTTGCTCGCGTTAGGACGAGGTCTTCCTCCTGTTCCTAACGGGCTGTGGGGGCACATGCGGACCATCGTCCGAGCCTTCTCCCCCATCTCGTCTAAGGTGAACGAGGCCTTCGACTTTGCTCGCGTTAGGACGAGGTCTTCCTCCTGTTCCTAACGGGCTGTGGGGGCACATGCGGACCGTCGTCCGAGCTTCTCCCCCCATCTCGTCTAAGGTGAACGAGGCCTTCGACTTTGCTCGCGTTAGGACGAGGTCTTCCTCCTGTTCCTAACGGGCTGTGGGGGCACATGCGGACCGTCGTCCGAGCCTTCTCCCCCATCTCGTCTAAGGTGAACGAGGCCTTCGACTTTGCTCGCGTTAGGACGAGGTCTTCCTCCTGTTCCTAACGGGCTGTGGGGGCACATGCGGACCATCGTCCGAGCTTCTCCCCCATCTCGTCTAAGGTGAACGAGGCCTTCGACTTTGCTCGCGTTAGGACGAGGTCTTCCTCCTGTTCCTAACGGGCTGTGGGGGCACATGCGGACCGTCGTCCGAGCCTCTCCCCCCATCTCGTCTAAGGTGAACGAGGCCTTCGACTTTGCTCGCGTTAGGACGAGGTCTTCCTCCTGTTCCTAACGGGCTGTGGGGGCACATGCGGACCGTCGTCCGAGCTTCTCCCCCATCTCGTCTAAGGTGAACGAGGCCTTCGACTTTGCTCGCGTTAGGACGAGGTCTTCCTCCTGTTCCTAACGGGCTGTGGGGGCACATGCGGACCGTCGTCCGAAGCCTCTCCCCCCATCTCATCTAAGTGAACGAGGCCTTCGACTTTGGTAAGACCTTATTTCCCTCGACCAATGTTGACATGGGGGAGACCTCGTCTCCTGCAGCCGAGGTTTAGAGGTCTTTGACCTGCTCGCGTTAGGATGAGGTTTTCCTCCTATTTCTAACGCGGCGACTATGGGCTGCTCCTTCGCTGTCATCGTACAGTTTTTGCATCCAAAAACAATATTATCGGAAGGAAAGAATTTTACCGAACAGAAATTACGAGCAGCACATCCCCATTTTAGGGTCGTCGGGGTGTTCTTCCTTTGAGTTCTCTCGGACAGTAAGTCCCATCCAAACAACCTCCTCTATCTCATGCTGGCCTCTTTAATTTGGAGCATGCTTCTCTTGGCTTTGACGTTGGGAGGTGACGAATCACCGATGTATCTAGCTCTTCCCCAGGGTAACGTTGATGATATCGTAAGACGGCCGACCTTGTAGTTTCTTGTTACGGCAGCGCTCTTAGCCGATCTTTTCCTACTTCAGGCTAGCGTCAAAGGAATTTACCCCGCCGTCCCTTTTTGACAAGCTCTTTAATCTCGTCTTGGAGTTGAATGTATTCCTCAGTGTCGTGGTCGTGGTCGCGATGGTAGGGGCATTACTTGCTTCGATCACATACGTTTGGGAAGGCCATAGTCCTTGAGGTCTTGACGGCTGGCTCTTAACTTCGCTGAGAATTCGAGTTAGAGTAGCGGAGCGTAGTTGCGGAATCTTTCGGGAGGAGGGCTTCTTCGCGCCCTTCTGTCGGAGCTTCCTTGGTGGCGAGCTCGAGGTGAAGTTCGGCCTCACTTGCAATGGGGTGGTCGTGGACGCGGCCGAACTTGCGAAACCTTCCATGGGAATTCCTCGGTAGCGAGCTCGAAAAGTTCGGGCCTTGTGCTGTGGAGTCGTAAACGTGACCGAACTTCATTTCATCTTTTTGTGAAACCTGCGGGAGAACTTCATGCCCTTTGTTGGAGCTTCCTTGGAGTCAGGGAGTCCTCGCTTGTCCTGGGCGGTCGTGAGCATAACCGAACTTCATCTCACCTCCTGTGAAATACTGAACTTCATTCCGTGGGACAACTTTGTTCCGCCCTTGTTTGCGCCGAACTTCACTTGATGGTGAGCTTCGAAGGAAAATTCGGCCTCACTTGCGCCGAACTTCATTCCAATGATGAGCTTTTGAGGAAAGTTCGGCCTTGCTTCCGTCCAACTTCATTCCAATGCTGAGTTGCGGAGTTCGGCCTCGCTTATGCCGAACTTCATTCCGCGGGAGAACTTCCGCCCTTGCTTGCGCCGAACTTCACTTGATGGTGAGCTTCGAAGGGAAGTTCGGCCTCACTTGTGCCGAACTTCATTCCTCTTTTCCGCGAAACTCTATGCGGGAGAACTTCCTGCTGCTTTTGTCCGGACTTCCTTTAGGATGAGCTCGAGGGGAGCTCGGCTTTCGTCGCGCCGGACTTCATTTCAAATCTTCATTCCGCTTTCCTGCGAGATCTTTCGCGGCAGAACTTTCTGCTTCTTTGTTGAGGCTTCCTCAATGATGAGCCTCGAGGTCGTAGACGTGGCTGAACTTCATTCCACCTCTTTGGACAGGGTCGAACTTCATTCCGCCTCCTTGCAAAACCTTCTGTGGGGAAACTTCTTCCTTCATTATCCCAAACTTCCTTGACGGCGAGCTCGAGGTGGAGCTCGGCTTTGCTTTAGCTACCGAACTTCACTCCGCCTCCTATGAATTCTTTGTAGGAGGTTTCGTTGATGACATACTCGAGATGGGGGAGTTTGGCCTGACTTGAGCGATGAGTTTCGAGGGAAAGTTTGGCTTCGCTTCCATCGAACTTTATTCCGATGATGAGCTTCGAGGGGAGTTCGGCTTTGCTTACGCCGAACTTTATTTCGATGATGAGCTTCGAGGGAAGTTCGGCTTCGCTTACGTCGAACTTTATTCCGATGATGAGCTTCGAGGGGAGTTCGGCTTCGCTTACGCCGAACTTTATTCCGATGATCTTCGAAGGAGAGTTCGGCTTCTCTTCCACCGAACTTTATTGATGATTTTCGAGGAGGAGTTCGACTTCTCTTTCGTCGAACTTCGTTCCAATCTCCTTGTGAAATTTTCTATGGAAGAACTTTTGCTCTCCGTTTCTCCTTTCTAAGGACGATTGGTATGTCCAAATGCTTTTTCTTATGGTCGGTTCCTCACGTCCTCATGGTGAGTTTGCTGGCAAAGTCCCCGTTGGATGTTGTCGCACAGCAAGCATCATCTCGGTGGGGCCACAGATCCGACTAGCAGGTTGAACTGCCCCATGTCTGCGATGGCTTCGTGTGAAAACTGGGCTATTGGGGCTGAGACAGGAACAGACGGATCTGGCGTGCAGGCCGTCGATCATCGAGTCAAAGCTCTCAAGATATTTTCTCTTCTGGAGAGAACTCTAGTGAGGAAGAAGATGGATTTCCAGAGAGAAATCATCCCCGAGCACTCTTTTAAGAATAAGAAAATCTCGAAGGTTCAGTCCTCCTTCTAGCGCCAATCTGTTGATGCAGAAACTAGTCATCGCTGGAGTTCGCCGGAGTTGAGGTCGACGAAGTCGCCATCGGGGACCTACAAAATAAAGTTCCGTCCGGAGCCGACGAGGAGGTGACTCCGATAAGATCCTCCGACGTTCAAATTAGTTCTGGCCAACAGGAATGGAGTGCTCGATAGAGTATAGAGGAAGAAAAAAGAATTTTCAGAACCTGGCCTAAGGGTATCTGGAGGGTCCTTTTTATAGAGGGAGCTTGTTGTAACCGCCTTGGTTAATGAGCGTCGTAATTATCCTGATCAATGCCGATTGTTATTGTCGATAAATGTCGATCGTTATTGCTGATCGTTATTACCGATAAATGCCGATCATTATTATCGTGTAACCGTAGCGAGGTCGCCTGTAGGAATCCATCATAAGGAGTTCGGCCATTGAGAAGTCTGTAGGAAGTCTGGCTTTCGTAAAGGCTCGATCGTTGAAGAGGTTCGCAGAAAGTTCGGCTTCCTTAGGAGCTCGACCAGAGAGGAAGCTTTGGAAGGTGGCCGTAACGACATGGAGATAGTTCAGCTTTTGTAGGAGTCTGACTGAAGCTCGACGAATGGGCAATCAGAAGTAGTTCGGCAGCTAAGTAGTTCGGGGGCTGGTCGTCCGAAGGAGTTCGGTCAGCTGAAAGAATGGTCGCTTGAGGAATTCGACCGCTGGGAGTATGAAGCTCGGCCGCTTGAGAGTTCGATCGGTTGAAGGACTTCGACTGAGGTCCGACCGTTGAGAAGTTCGGCCGGATGTAGGAGTTCGGCTAAGACGCGTCTGCTGAAGCTCTTCCATGGCTATTGACCACATCAGACTGGATACCGAACTTGACTTTGGCAAGAGCAGGATTTATCCCCAATAATTTACTTTTAAAATAAATTATGAAATATTTAGAAAAGGTAGTTCATTACTTACCTCTGTAAAAATAACTAATGGACATATTCAGTTAATCTTAAGAGGATCCATTAGAATATATAAGTCAAAATATATTTTAGTCAAAATTTAACCATCAATATTTTAAAAATTAAAATCCTAAGTTTCAATGCCCTCATAAGGTTTGCAAAGCGGTAGCATTCAATAATCTGATCAGTCCAATCAAGATAATTTTATTGGATCATGGTTAGGCTAGGGATATAGATGGTTCAATCTATAACTGTGCGGCAAGAGTCAAAATAAACGTCGATACACTGATTAGCAATCAGAGGTCAATTTGATCAAGTAGTTTTATATAATCAGAGTCACTTAAAATATAATGATTTAATAGAAGTCAATAAGGATTGGCTCTTGCGATACTCGACAAATGCTCGGATGGTGTGAGTATGTTGTTTGGCTAGCAAAGCAATTCAAAACTCACTAGCTACTGGAATCAACTTGACTTCAAAGCAACAGAGCTTGGGATTTTCATTAGGTTCATAGATCAAGTAAATAGAGAATGTAAGAAGAGAGAGAAATTAATAAGATGGAATAAGATTAATTAGGTAACACTGCTTGACAACTTGATTGGTCTAATCAAGATGATTTAATTAAATTATGGTTGATTTAGTATATAGATTGTTCAATAAAATTCATGGATGATCGAATATAATTGCACATGGTCCGATCAAGATAGATGCCAATATGTTGTTTGGCGACCATGGATCAAGACCCATTCACTAGGATTGTTTTAACTCATTTACATTCTTCTCTCAAAATAATCCTGAGACTGAAAGATAGATAATTTAGAGAGAAAAAATTATATTAAAAAAATTAGGAAGAGAAACTATAGAGAGAAATTGGAGAGAGACTTGAAGAAAAAAATTAGAGTGAGAAAAAAAGAAAAGACATAGGAGCAAGAACTTTCTTCTCTCTCCTTTCTTTTCTTTTCTTTTTTTTCTTCTTTTCTTTTTTTCTTCCTTTTCATTGATTATGAGTCGGTCCATGTCCTTTTTATAAGATCCCTTAATGTAGTTGAACATGAAGTTAAAAGTATTAGATAAGTTTTACAATGATAGGGTAACATGCTTTCTTTCTTTTTTTTTTTTAATTAAGAGGGGTTAATCCCTCTCTTTCTACCTTCAGCAATCCTTTCTATGGATGATTAACCTCTATAAGAATAATTTTTTTTTAAAATAAATTATATTTCTGATCTTTGACTTAAGTCAAATTTTTTTAAAAAGTCTCTGAACCACAAAAAGCTAAAGTTTAGTTTTCAAACTATCTAAACCGATTTAATATTATCTTTAAGTATAGTTCCAAAGGTTTTCTCTCACCAAAAATTCGATGTAGTAATTTCGGTACTTATATGGAGTAAATTTTGCTTACATGGCTCAAATTAGGGCTGATATGACAAAATATTTTAAAAAATATCAATGACATGGCTAAATTCCTTTTTTCCATCTATCTTATTCTCATCACAAGATTCTAATAAAAAAAAAGAGGAAAAGCCTTTTTTCCTCTATAGCCCTTACCTCCTCTTCTTTATCGGCCCATCCCTCCATAGCCCACTTTCCTCCATGGCCCCATCCTTCTCCCTTCCAACCATTTTCTCTTTATTTTTCATTACTCAATCTTATTGAACTCTTCCTACCTATCTCCTCCTCAAAAATATCTTCTCCTATCTCTCTTTTTCTGATCACCAAAATTCTATTGGAAAAAAAAGAGAAAGAAAGAAAATAACCTTTTTTTCACGATCCTATCCTCCTTTGCTCGATTATTCTCCTCCACTCATCTCCCATCATCTACTCCTAATGCCTTTCATTG
Source organism: Cocos nucifera (assembly GCA_006176705.1). Classification (NCBI taxonomy): domain Eukaryota; kingdom Viridiplantae; phylum Streptophyta; class Magnoliopsida; order Arecales; family Arecaceae; genus Cocos; species Cocos nucifera. Next base: position 1,010,985 of record QRFJ01000114.1, read on the forward strand.
AGCCAATGTTGATTTCATCATCTTCTCCTCTCATTCCAAACCTTCCTTTCCTCTATAGCCCCATCCTCTTCAAAGAAGAGAGACCGAAAGATAATCAGAGAAGAGAAGAAAAATACGATTGAAGAAGAAGAAAGAATTAGTATTTTGCCATATCAATATTTTTTTTAAAAAAAATTAATGCCACATAAATACTATATAAATTAGTAGTTACTATATTGAACTTTCAATGAGAAAAAGTCATCGAAATCGTGTTTAAGGATAACATTAAACATTCAGAAACTAGCTTTCCGTAGTTATGGATCATTGAAGAAAATTTGATTTAGTTTAGAAATTAAGAATATAATTTACTTAATTTTTTTCTTAAGTGATATGCAGCAATAGTGCTTTGAGGTATTGTTGAGTGTATTTTGCTATAGTACTCCGAAGAGCCAGTAGAGTATTTCAAAAAGGTAAAAGAAAAATATTTACATGTGAACATCTAGGAAGCAAAAATTGAACAGATGTCAAAAACTATATGATTTTATATATTATGTTACCACTTTGTAACTTAACTTTAAATGATATTTTTATATTTTGATTGTCAGATGTTGATTGTCTCCAATATCCCATAATCATGTTCATAATAATGAAAAATAGAATCATTTTTATTACTAGCAAAATCTTTTGCAAAATTCTCAAAGAAATTGAGCAAATATTAAAATATATTTATATGAAAAAATAAATCATGAATGCATTGCCACCCACCTTGCGCTTTATCTTTTAGACTCTGAATGAACTTCTCGTGTAAAATAAAAATATTCTGATAACTGCACCCCATGACAAGAGTTCCCAAATTTTATAGCCGCTTGTAGTTCAAACTATATGAAGGCGAGGACGGCCGGGTAAGTGGCGTGAAAAGGTGACATGTAGCCTGTAGGAGAGTGGAAATATCAATAGCCAAGGACTAGTTCAACCGTCCAAGTCCTTGATTAGATCTCAGTCTTAAAATTGACTAACCAAGCATAGTCTATTCTTTTATAGTCTATTCAACCAAAAGAAGGCAATTTTGGCTCACTCCAATATAAACAAGTTTTTACCTTTTGATCAAATGTAATGCATGCTTATTGTCTTGAGTATAAATGGTTCATCGGCAATGGGATATTTAAAGGAAGGGACACGATGAAAGCCACCATTAAATCCCTTTCCGTCCATGATCCCGGTAAGGGCAAGATTTGAACTCCTAGCAACCATCCATTTTTCCTATCCATTCACTAACTCACATGTCACAGTTAGCACCCAACCACGATTATAAAATGACTGCAATTCTGCCTATCATGCCACTAACATTTTTAAGTGTTCAAGAAATTGTTGGAACCACTTCAAAAGAAAATAAACATACTACCTATAGAATGATATACTACATCGAGTAGATCGGTCGTGCTTGTTCAATATCTAAAATAAATATAAAAAAAAAATATTTATAAAAAATTATTAAAAAAATAATTATATATTAAAAAATTTATTTAAAGAATAATAAAGATCAAAATTTCACAAAGATGTCTTATAAAAGAATTTCCATATGCATAAATAATCTTTCCTCTTTCTTGTTTTCCATCATAATTTTTCATGTAATTTTTCCACCATCTTCCATGTGGTTCCACATACAAAAGAGACAGCAAAAAAAATTTTAAATAGAGCACCACATGGATGGAAGTTTGACTCTTATTTAAACTCAAAAATCTAAAATCCACTAGAACATAAACTCTAACAATTTTTTTAAAAAAATAATTAAATAAAATAATACTATGAATAAAATCCTAAAGTTATTAAAACTAGACTAATTAAAAATAGAATCTTAATTAGATTTGGACTTGATAATGAATCTCAATACTCTCCTTCATTGCAAATATCATATCGATAATGTTGAATTTATCGAAATCATGAAACACCATAACAACTATCATCACTATAGTAAAACGGCAATAAATAATAACTTATCGAACCAACAATTAAATAGCAAAACTCCTCTATTGTCTTGAACCATAATTCTTTGGCTAACTCATCCTCTTCGATGCATATATCAAAATCGATGATGTCCTGCAATACTTTCTCTGGATATTGACTCTACAGTCATGACACTAAAATTTTTTTGAGCATCTAACTCATCCCAATGAACATCAAATTGCCACTTACAATAACTATAAACATCAACCATTACCTGCATTCAAGTAAAATCCAAAACTAAATTTTGGCTATATTTATATACCTCTAATTGAAGAGCTTCGAGTATCTATATACAATTTATTTCTTGTGAACATGGAATCAACTCTTCATGCAAAGAGTCTTCTAATTGCTCAAACTTTGAAATAGTTTCAAAATTAGTTAATGTATCAAAAAATCTTGTCAAATATTAAGATACAACAAAAATCATCTTCACCAAACATATCTCCTTGCTACTTGATTTCTGAAACTACTTCAAAATTAATCAACTTTTCATCCTCACTAAATCTTCGTATGAAACCTTCAAATCTTAGATAGATTCAACATAAGACTCTTTCGCATGATTTGATTCTTCAATAGGGATCTCCATAATCGGATCAACTATAGCATCATCTAACTCTTCCCGAGCAATTTCAAAATCAATAGATGCTTCAATCATGATATCTTCCAAACTTGACATGGTAGCCATCTGATCAAAATTCTCCTGCTCCAACTCTTCTAGATCTAATTAATCCTCACGTTGATCAATCTTGCCATGCTCCAAATCTTCTAACGTTGATCCAATCTCTAGATCAAGCTTTCCCCCATTTCAATCTTCATATTTAAACTAATTATTTTCTTTTAGATTTTTGGAAACATGTGGAACTAAAATCTACTCTTTAGATAATTTTTGTTTATAATTTCTCACATTACCAAAATTTGAATAAACAGCCATAAGAACATCACATGCTTTCTTTGGCTTCTTTTCCTCATGAATATGGAGATTTTTTTTTTTATCAACTGAATTTTGAATAATCCACACTATCTTCTTAGATTTCAAATTTTATTTTATTCTTGCAATCTCATCTATTGGCATCGTCTTTGATTCATCTAAAATATCCTACATATCTTAGCCTTTCAAATATGATTTGACAAGAGTATTCCAATATGCACAATAGGAGTTGTTCAACTTATAAAGAGAAATGGTAATAGTAAAAGTGGTCTTATTGATATTAGTAAGATTAGGCATCTCATAACTAAACCTATTGATAGAGACAATAATAGCATCGGCCATGATGATTTACCTCTTGAATCATCAAATAAGACTCCACATATTTACACCATTGCATAATAAATTACTAAAAATTCTTCAACCATATCGAGCTGCAAGCATGGAAACCACTAACAATTAAGTCGTTCTAAAAAAAATGCACTTTGCATAAATCTAATCGAAGTCACACATGCACGCTAATCTCAAAATCTTAGCTCTATTACCATGTAGAGCCACAAAAATATAGGCTATCAATCTTCAGAACCTAAGCTTTGATAGTACGTAGAATAGCATGCTATATAGAGTAGATCGATTGTGCCAGCCCAAGATTCAAAATGAATATATACCAAACAAAAAAAATGTAGAGAATCACGAGAAAAAAATAAAATAAAAAATTTAAAAAAAATAAATTTATTCAAAAAAGAATAAACACCAAAATCTAGTCTTCATGCGCATAAATAATCTCTCCTCTCTCTTTTTTCCACTATAATCTTCTGCACAACTAGGGATGGCAATGGGTAGGGTTTAGGTCGGGCATTATACTATCTATCCTCAAATATAAACTTAATATTCTATATCCAAATCCTATCCGATATTCGATCAGATAAGAAAAGAGATATCCATCCCCATACCTAATAAATTCGGGGATACCCATGGGTAACCCATTTTTTCATGCCTAACCCATACCCATCCATATCCAAAAAAGTAAACAACTAAAATAATTTTTAAGTAAAGATGGAAGGACATTATTTTAAATAAAATAAGACTATCTCTATTAAAACTTATTCAAAAAAAAAGAATTCAAAATTATAATATTTTTAAGATATAAAAATATTAATTATCTTATTCTATAATAAAAAATATCAAGTGAAAAAGAAGCTTGGAATACTAAAAGATAATGAGAATGAAGAAAATAATATACAAATATAATTTAATAGTTGATGAAACTAATATAATTATCATATTAACTATAAATTGAATATATATATATATATATATATATATATATATATTTGGGTAGGGTTCAGGTATTACCTATATCCGTAGGTTTGGATCGGGATCGAGTTTAGGTAGAAAATAGCACTACCCATATTCGTACTATAGTTTTTGAATTTTTTTCAATCCCGAACCCAAACCCAATCAAATTCTATTTTTTGGGTTTGACTGAGTTTAGATAGGATGCATATCCATTGAGTCGGATCGATTTTGCCATCCATACGCAGACACAATTTCACATACATATAAAGAAGATACCAAAGGTTCCTTTAAATAGAATACCACATATGTGGGAGTTTGACTTCTAGTTGAACTCAAAAATCTAAAATCTAATAGAATACAAACTTTAACGATCTTTAGAATGAAATAATTAAATAAAATAATATTAAAAATAGAATCTTAAAGTTTTTAAAACTAATGACCAACTAAAAATAGAATCCTAGTTAGATTTAGACCTGGCATTGAATCTCAACATTATTGACACTTAAAGAAAAAATATATCTTGTATCATGTGCACCATGCGGCTGTCCACCATGCAGATTATCGAGATGCATTCATATGGATCTTATTCATCATGCACTTATCTTGTTAATTAGCTTATAGTAACGTAGCTCAATGATTAGCATGGTGCACGACATGCTGACACAAAACATAATTTCTCTTTTTGAATGGTTTAGGGGTCAAATAGGCTTCGAAAATCCAAACCATGCTGTGAATTATTGCATGTCCAACCTTAAATAAGACTCTATCTTTAGCGTTACTCTCTTTAGTTAAGATTTATGTTTTAGTGGATCTTGTTTTCTAAGTTCAGATAGGAATTAAACTCATGTCTATTTCAAGGGACCATTGCTATCTCCTTTAGCATGTAGAAAGAAAAAGAAAGAAGAAATTATTTATGCATATAGAGACTTTCTCGTGAGATATCTTTATTTTTTTAAATAAATTTATAAAAAAAAAAAATTATTTATACATATGGAAATTCTTTCGTAAGATATCTTTATAAAATTTACTTTATTTTTTTCTTTCATAATTATTTTTTATAATTTTTTATTAATATTTATTTTGGATCTTAAACTAATATGTGATTTAATCCATGTAGTATACCATTGCCGGTCCCATCATACAGACTCTGCCTCAGCAACAACAGCATAATTGTGCGCCGGGTCCAGGAGAAAGGAGAAGTTTTGTAGAAGGTCTTCATCCAATGCACTGGCCCATGCAAGTTGGTCGAGGGACATGCCAACTTGTCCGCTTGGATTCACCTTCTTTCTACCGCTTTTGAAGCGATTGGGAAGCAGGTGGTTCAAAAGGAATCCAGTCTTTGGAAGTGGGCATATTATACTGACCTCCTAAAGTATAATATCTTGGCAACAACATGATTAAAATCCTAAAGTATTCCATGCTGAATGATTTAGGACACATAACCATATAATTTAATATTATTCCTTTCTTGTATGTAATTTGAGAGGCATTAGACTACGCAGACAAAAAAAGGGCTCTAGTGGCTTTTTTTTCTTTTAATGTGTCTGGGTGCAACGAGTATAGTATAGGATTGGTGGGGTTGGAAACCCCACGTTCACGGATAAAAGAGCAATTAGGAAGGAAGAAGAGAATCACTCCAATAAAGATATTCTCTTAACCATATGCTTGCTGTCATAAGAAAATAAGTTAGAGCAAAATGAGGCTTTATTTAGTAAATAAAATATAACAATTTATTTAGACTGAATCTAATTGTTTGTTCGTAGGATTCTATCTAACATGCATGATTTAAGAACAATAAAATAATCTTATGTTAATTAGGATCTAACAAAATGATATATATTGCAACCAAGGATTTATAGCTCGGCACATCTGTTCTAGCTGCTTCACGATTTTATTTCTTGAATTTCAAATTAAAAAATATCTCATATGAAATGGATGATCCCTTTCAATAAATTAGAGTCTTTCTTAACTCATAATCAATGTGAAACTAATAATATCCTTTCTTCTATAATACAACAATATCCATACCAATATTAGAAGAAAATAAAATCCATGCTAAATTTTAAAAAAATTAATAGATTGGGATACTAAGAAAAGTGCACATTCATAGATAGCAATTTTAGTGTTATCATCATTTTAGGACTGCTTAATCTCCATGATGTAGGCAAGGTGTTGATAACTCAAGCAACCAGCTTGGTACCTCGAAACTTCTAACGCATGTGTGCTTTAATATCTTAAAATTTCTAATGCATCTGTAATTTCATGTTCACGCTATAAAAAAAATTAATACCTCACCAAATATATATTATTACATGATCATAATTGGGCTGCTCCTTTTCAATGCATTTGTATCATGAACCCATCTTGAAACATCCTAAGCCTTCTTAAATTACATTAATTCCTTGTGTCATGCTAGCTGAAGTACCAAGCAAGGATACAAGCAAAACATTCAAACATCATCTTTTTTTTCTCACGAAAGATTTTACAGGCAGCTTGCCAGCATCGAAGAACAATCATCTCCCACTACCTAAAATTCCAAATCCAATGAAGGCATCATTCGATACTTGATATAACCCGCAGGAGATCTTACGGATAAGAAATATTTGTCAAAAAATCTAATGAATAAAAAGGACAATCTTAAGCATCATACACAACTCTGTGGTTAGATTAATGAGCTTGCATCCAATTAACTCTTGAATTGAAAGAACTCAGATCCTTGTGCATCACTATGATTGAGAACTGGACCTCTCCATAAGAGATTCTAGACAATTAAGATTCATTTGATGGAAGAGGAAGGATGAAAGTATGATTAATGAAAAAAATTAAGAAAGATCTCATATTTTGTTAGAGTTTTTTTTATAGAAAAGTGATGAAAAAATAGCATTTTCATAAAAAATAACATTTTCGCAAGTCACTGGAAAAAAAAAATCCCACCAATTGAGAATTAAGATTTTTTTCAAATATACACTTAAGTTTTTAGATAGAATAAAATTATATATATTTTTTAATTAAGAATATAATAGATTTTTTATATAATTTTTTAAAAAATAAATATTTAAGTAAATATAAATCATTCTTGCAACTTTCTTATTATCAATCAAATATATTAAAATTATTATTTTAATTATTAGGATCAAGTTTTGTAGGGAAAAATATTTTGATGAGAGAAAATAATTTTCGAGAACTGATTGAGTCCATGGAAATGGGGGAACTCAGGAAAGTTCCCATGGAATCTAAGATGGATGGCTTGGCCTCTTTAGCTTTCAAGCGTGACAAGACCGTGCACCTATCAGCCTCGTAGTTGTCAGGCACGAATCAAATAAAGGCGCCCACCATGCCATCCCGGCACCAGCTTTCAGCTAAATTAAAGCGTGACGGGATCCCCTCCGCGCTATTTCGACAAGCGTCGCCACCTTTGACATCAGAAAAAAAGCAATTACTTGTCCGCAGATTCGAAACGTCAGCCCTTTCTGTCCGCACACAATCTGGTGTTCCCTGTTCGAAAATACACACTGAATCCCATTCCTTCGCTCCCGTCTGGCAACGTGTCAAAATTTATACCGTCCATCAATGTTTGACCATACTAAGTTTTTCCCGGTGCGGGAGACTCACACGGGAGATATCGAATAAAGTAAAATAGCCGCGAAATCTAACCGCTTCTCCGTGTCCTGCCTGCTTGAAAGCTAGCCAGGAAACGGCGGTCCGCCCGAGTTACCACTCACCGCACCCTATGTTGCGGTGAGCTGAACCCCTTTTCCCCGCATTCTCCGGGGCGTGTAACAGAGTCGGCTCACCGCCCTTTCCACGCCTGCAGCTTTTCTCTCTACCTGGGAGGCTGGTACTTAAGTCGTGATGTAGGCGAAGCAACCTCGAAGGAAGCAGAGTTCGAGGGGAGCGGCGGTCGAGATGGTGGGGATCTTCTCTCACTTCTCCGGCGGCCGGAGCAGCCACCGGCGGGCGAAGAGCGCGGTCGTAAGCACATCGACTCTCCCCGAAAGCAAAAAAAAAAAAAAACCTAGATTTTCCCACTTCTTTGGTTGATTGTGAACGACTTTGTGTTGTTTTCTGTTGTTTTGGAGAATTCACATCAGGATTTGACCGAAGGTTTAGATCATTCGGTTCCAGTGGATTGGTGGATGTGTTTAGTCGAGATTTATCTCGATTGTCTGGTGGTTTTGTGTTTTTTAGTCATTTTTCTTTGGTCTTTGTGCTTGCGGAAATGAAAATTTATTCAACTAGAAAATAACCCAATTTGCTTTTGTTGTTGCTCGAGTTCGCTGCCTTTTTTTTTGGACAGTTTGTGACACGATTGGTCCTTCAATGTAGCTATTGTCATCTCTTCTGAATTTTTGGAAAATTCTAAAATTTTTATTGGTGTTGGATTAATTTCAGCTATTACGTTATTCCATTAGCTGGGCCCTTTAAGAACTATTATTTTCATATCCTTTTTCCCGGTTTTTTATGATATCTTTAGGTGGTTATCTTTTTCATCCTAATCTTATCAGAGGTTTTTTTTTTTTTTTTTTTTTTTTTTTTGCCTTCATGCATGCCAGTGCAAGCGTTTCCTTTTTTAAAAAAGGAAAATATGGTGATATTTGGAAACCTGGAAACTTCTTAGATATTGTTTTTTTCCTTTTCTTTTCTGATAGTACCTTAGATATTGTTAACTTCTGTTTACCTGTAATTTGGTAGGCCAAGTTTTCTGCACTAACTTGTTCATTGTTTTCTCCAAAAAAAAAAAAAAAAAAAAAGTTTGATCAAAAACGTTCTTTTAGAGTTTAGTTGGTTTGACATCTGAATCATTATCCTCTCATTCAATTAATGCTGAATTGTCAAAATTTGAGGTCCTTGTTTTATTCATGACTTTTTAGCATAGTTCTCCCCTTTTTGCCTATGACATAGATAGGTATTTTTATTATGTTTGATATTTAGTTAACTCTCTATTCTCAGGAAGTTGGGCAAACGATAGCACCTAATGCAGAGGTACCAGCTTCTGCACCTCTTACTGATGCCCATGGAGTTGAAGTAGCAGTTCAAATTAAGCCAGTTGAGCACCCAATTGAGCCTCTCAACTATGACCAACCTGTTAAATGCCCACTACCAGAACCTTCAATACTTAATGTAAGTTTCCACCCCTTTACTTGCTCTGCAGTTATTTCCTTAAGCTTCGTAAATCTAGTTTATGACTTTTTATTTCACACCTGTTGTGCTTGGTTTTCCAATTTGCTGGATGATGGTGGTAGTGTAAACATATATTTTGATATGTTCTAGAGCATGCTTTAATCAAGAACAACATAAATTCAGGATCGTAAAGAGAGCTTCCATAATCTTTAGAAACATACCTGATGCGGAAGAATTCGATGCGGAAGGAAAAGACATCTTTCTATCTGAAATAAAAAATCGGTTTCTCCCGTTCTTTATGCCGTAGCAACAATGATGGATTCTACGTCACATTTATGGTCAGGGATAGGACCTCTATTTATAGACTTTTATCGGTACTCCCATCAAGTAACCGGATGAGACTTGAATTCTATTTGAATTTAGGTTGATCATTATCCAAATTTAAATAGTAGAGTCCATGATAAATCGGCCACTTAATCGGGACATATTCTAACAGGTAGTTCAAAAGAAAAACAAATATTGACCATGCAATAAAATTTGGTGGTGATAGCCATTCAATTCTTATGGTCACGCAATTAGATTTCATTATCCTATGATTCTTCCCATGTTGTTATCTTATATATCTTTTGAGCACTAACTGAAAGGGCTCGAGCATGTCAAGATCTGGTTATTTGCACTGAGGCTCATGTACAAATCTATGTCCGGTGGATCATGTTACCTATTCAAACATGCCTCAACAGGCCCATATTGTTTATTATTTTTTTTAGCTACCATTTTGGAAGATCATTAATATTTAGATACTATTGGTATCTGCATGTTTAAAACACGTAGTTGATCTATATCATCATTATTTTTTCCTTAGTGCATTGGTTAGAAATCGGTGACATGGCATTGTAAAATTCTGGATGCTGTTGTGAATAAGATCGGGTGTGACTGCTTGTCCGAGACATTGTTATTTTTGCCATTTATCAGCCTTTTTTTTTTTTATAATACTGTTGTTTATTGGTTCACATTGTGTTCGAGTTGTTTTATTGGTTTTACTATATATATTTCGTATCACATAAATTATGGGTGCATGGTGGTACATCTGTCTTAAACTGTCATTCCCTAGTTATTTAAGGTTGTATTATAAACCTTTTCTTTTTATGATCAGTTACTACATCCTCCATTCTTGATCCTTCATAAAATTTAAGGTTTCTGATGTCCTTTTTTTACTTTCACATAACTCTGGCCTTGTTTCCTAACCAAGGTCTCCTCTGCCCTTGCTGCTGTTGAGCATATGACTGCACTAAGATCTCCATCTCTTTTATCATCCAAACATTGTGGAATACGTTTGCCAACCTCCTTCCATTTCTGAAACTCGTTCACCTAATTATCCTTAATATACTTTTCTTACCATCATACCATAGACAACCTAGTCAGATTCTAATAATCAATTTCATGATTTTTTTTCTTTCTGTTTCCTTGGGAAATTCATAACAATATCTTGTAGTAATGGTAGGAAGATGGTTATTCCCATCACTGAATTGTGCTCATTGCACTCAGGCCTTGGATGATGTCTTCTGGTGTCCTGTCAAACCTTTTTTTCTTGCTGAGTGTCCAGTTTTATGATGTTATTGCAAACAAGCATAAAGTGTTTGTGCCCTTACACAAATATTGTTTATACTCACAGGAATTAAGTTTATAATTTTATATCATTTCATCATTTAATTCTTGCTCCTTAGCAAGCATATGTACATCATGTTAATTTGTAAAGGGTGGATGATAAAACTGAATGTCAAACCCTTATCATATGTTGAAGCTCATCTATATGCCATATATTAACTATTCCTATTTTCCTGAATTTATTTTTGTGTGAATATGGATGTGTAAATTTCCTTGTTGACTGAGCTTTCTGACCAGATTCATACGAGATCACATCATGTTATCCAGGACACCTAATTTGTGTCTGCCCTGGATATTTGTGTCACATGTTTTGCAAAATCATTTTTCTTATTGTTATAATAAGAGCAGGAATTTTTTATTATATATTTTAAACTATAAAATCATGTCTCTTTGATTTCTCCTATCACATATTAACTTTTTTGAACTTCGTGCATCATCCTATTTATTCACCAATTTATATGTCATTTATCCTTTATACTTGTTTGGCATTAATTCAAGGCAGTCCACTGGTGCCAAACCTATTGGTGTACACTAAATTGTTTTTTTTGTTACTGTATATTTCATTTGAAAGTGGACCAATGTTACCCAATATAAGCTGAAACATGTACTATCAAATATGACTTCTCTTTCTGATTTAAGGACCATAGAAATTAAACATTTCAAGCAAGATATGATATTTCATTTGCACTGCTGCTTGTCAAGTTTTCCTCACCATGATTGCACCGATGAACATACTAATATGAATGCTAGCTGGTAGTTAAATGAGCAATGTACTCTATTTTTGGTAATAATCATGTGTTATGCATCTCGTAATCCCGATATCTCTCTCTTCATCCCAACTTATGACCCCTTATTTCATATACTAAGAAGTTATAAAATCAAATACCATTAGAGTGGAGATAGGATATGCATGCTTTTATAGTCCTTGTGGTGGATTGGCTTCTAAAGATCCACATTGCATCTGTCAAATGGTTAGCCCAGAAAGTAATCAGAAGGTCCTCTGAAATTGTACAAATCATATCATAGTGTCTTCTGGGAAAGGTTGATATCCTGACTTTCGATATCTCTCAATTTGCCCAATACCTTGCTAAGTATGGTCACATGATTCCCATTTCTTATTTTGGATCCATATTGAATTCAGTTTCTCATTGAGCCCTTGAAGGACCTAACACCAATTTGGCATACACTAATTGAAACTGACAGATGGATGGTGAACGACTCTATTTATCTATCAATTCAGCTGATACGAAGACTAGCACACTGAGAAGCAACCACACCATTATTAAGACTCGCATGGGATCTATGTTAGATTTGCAAACTTGAAGCCTTTTGCTAATCCAATAAAAGTTGAAAGTTCCCCGCATTCTTGATCCTTTGCTTAGCAGATTTGTCTTTTGTAAGTCTGCAATTTTTGGCGATATAATTAGTACCATGGATGACTTACATCAGGATGGAAGAATATGGAAGGAGCGGATCTCTTCTACAGGCACAAGAATGAGGACTGACTTACCAGTTGTGAAGGACAGATCACATCTTGAATCCAGAGCTGGTGGAACGAAGCCCCAACCTGAACCACCTAGACGGGCCATATTACCATCCATGAGTGCCCCTGAACATAATATCATAGCTCTGCTGGAAGAATGCAGTGTATCTGAAGACCGGACTGCTGGTGAATGAGCTTACGAGCAACAGAACTTGTACTTAATTTCTTCACACCTTATTTTGTTGTCTTTCCTTCTTATTCTTGACATATTGTTTCGTATTTCCCATTCCCTCCAGTGTTGACTTGATTATGAATTATATTATGGCGGAAGATGAAAGCATGAGAAACTTATAACGCAGTTGCCTTGTCAAAGTCATTGAATAAATAAGTTATCTAGCCTGCACATGATTGGCATTTTTCTTGCATCCAGATGTTAGAATTCGTGTTACGGAATTGTAACACTATCAACAACGCAGAGCTTATATTCATTATACCGAATTTGTTTTGGAAAACCGCTTGTTGTAGCCTGTTTTTACTGCATACTGCAGCATGCTTAAATTGCGATAAGATATAGGAACCAGGTGTCCAAGTGTTTACAAGCAGCAATCTTAGTTCTGCTTGTCTGTTTCTGGAAACGCATAGAGCCATTGTGCATCATGAGAGAATGCACCATAAGAGTCAAACCTGAGACTCAGTGGAATGGTGGTGATGACAGGATTTATGTTTCACTTGTACAGCACTACATCTTGCCTCAACTATCATACCTTGCAGTGTCCTGAAAAATGAATGCCATGCAAATTACAGAGAGAGAGAGAGAGAGACTGGTGTCTTGCTGTTGGTCTGTGGTTGAAGCTTGCAAAGTTTTGTGATTCTTCCTCATTGTGTAGCAATTGGAAGCCACCATCTGGATGTTAAGGCCAAGTTCTGGATTGTCTGCTTGGAACGACAAAGCAACTTGTTCGTAATGTAGATTGTGAAAAACTGATAGGCTAAGTAGCTTTGTTTATCTGACATTTCTCAAAAGATCAACGTCCAGTTTCCAAGTATTTTCTTCATGACAAGGGGCTTGTTTCTCCTATACATCCCTGCCCTTTACTGTTCTCCTGTATCCAGACAGCCAGCCACCACCGTGGTTGACCCACCCAGCATTAGGTGGAACCAGATCTCTTTTCCTTTTCACCTTAGTGACTTCTCGGTGCCACTCCCTGTCTCGATGGTCCCATCCCCGCTAGCAACTCCACTGCGGCACCTACAATGATGAGACGAAAATAATAACAATAATTCAGGTGTACAATAGTTACACAAAGTCTTGTTTTTCGTTATAAGAGATGCTCCCGTTCTCACCTTTTGACGCATTTTTATAACTTGGGCTTCATTAACTGTTGGTTCTCAGTACATGGGTGTGTGTGTAAATGTTCGTTGTTGACGTCGAGATCCGATTATTAGTGAGAGTAGCTGGAGCAATAGGGCATCCCTTCCGAAAAGATGACTTGCAAAGAAGATCCGGCTGAAGTTGGTTTTGATGAAGATTTTTCGATGCTCAAGTTAATCTCAAATAATAGATGAGAAAGAGTGACTTCTTACTTACCCCTGGAGGTCCTCTTATTGGTCATTTTATAGATGGAGATAATTAAGCTGTTAAGAAAATTTGTTAAATGGATCATGGCATGATTATATTGAAATTTTAAATCAAGATCCGCCGGATCAAGTAGATGAACCTGCCTCATTCATTTTGGCGCTAATTAGAATGCTATAGAGGCTTTCGCATTCGCATTGAATGTACGTGTTGGATTGGCAACTTTTGACTGAAGATATTGATGGATATGCTGAAGCTAAGGGTTGAGTTCGTGACATCGATTTGAATAAAAATCAGGGTATCTAATGTGTACTGGCTATCGAAGTTTAGATCTAGTCGGTGATTAAATAAAAGATAGATGCAAGAATCAGTTGAAATCGGAATGATCGAATCATGCATAAAATTTGATTGATTTGGAAGAAGTCTGCATTTACTCAAATGTCTTCAACAATATTGCTATGCCAATGTTACACTTGACGATGTTACCACGCATTCCTGTAGCACCAATCTATTGACATTGATCTATCTTTGGCTAGGATGGTGAATAATTTCTTCCTCTAGTGCCAATAGGTTCCTTTCTCTAGTACCAATCCATTGATGCGGAGATTCGACTATCGATCAAAGTAGCTGGAGTGGTGGCGCATCCCTCTTGAAGAGGTGACCTGTAAAGAAGTTCTAGTCGGAGTTGGTTATAGTGAGGATCTTTTGATGCTCAAGTTAATCTCATGCAACAGATGAGAAAGAGTAAAGAGAGAGAGTTTTTGCTTACCCTTGGGGATCATTTTGTTGATCCTTTTATGGACGAAGGTGGTTAAACTATTAGAAAGTTTGTTAGGTGGATCATGGTATGATTGCATTGAAATTTTAAATCAAGATACGCCGAATCAACTAATTGAACTCGTCTCATTCATTTTGGCACCAATTAGAACACTATAGGAGCTTTCGCATTCGAATTGAAGGTACAAATAGGATCGGCAAACTTCGACCGAGGATACTTATGGATGTGTTGAAGCCAAGGATTGAGTTCGTAACATTGGTTTGAATGAAAATTAGGGTGTCCAAAGTGTATTGGCTACCAAAGTTTGGATCTAGCTGGTAATTGAATGAAAGATAAAGGCAAGAATCGATTGAAATCGGAAAGATCGAACCATGCATAAGATTCGATTAATTTGAAAGAAGTTCGCATTTACTTAAACATCTTCAATAATATTGCTGTGTCGATGTTATACTTGATGATGCTACCATGCATCCCACTAGTGCCAATCTATTGATGCTGATCTGTCTTCGACTTAGATAGTGAATAATCCCTCAACATTGCTTATAGTTTGACAAATTTTTTTTCTTGATAGGATGAAATAGCATTGTACAATTCCCCCCAACACTTACGTAAATCAAGCATGGATGCTTTGAAGAGTAGATTAATACTTTAATTTGCTTGATGCCCAACCAAAGTTAAATTGTTAAATGTTATGCCGATGTTTGGATTGCCTGCCTGGTCTAAATCTTGTTGATAAGTTCTTCCATTCAATTTTTTTCTTTTGTAATGATAATAATCTTGTGTAATAAGGCAATCTCCAAATCAAGGAATGTCCGAAAGGTTCCACAACCAGAATCAGGTTAGATCTTATCAACCATAGTTTCAGGTTCAAAGTAGTCGAGTTTCCTCTCAATGTCGCCCATAGCTCCATACCAAAAAGGATGCTCCATTAGATGGGATTCCGATTATAGAACTCCGCCTACTGTTGAGGGTCCCATCGTCGGTTGGTCTGGGGATCAGGAGGTTTGGGTGGAGGGGTAGGGGCGAAGAGCGAGGAGTTAAAAGTTCAATCGGATCGATCTTGGGTAGTTTTTTCTTTGTAAAGAGCTCAAAGCACAAGAGTGAGAGCACTGAAATTTCGAACTGATGGTAATAAAAAAGGGATTTACAAATTGGACCCGAACATTTAATTTTTGGTTTGTAGACTTCTTTCTTCCTTCCAATAGCCAATGAATGGGTCTCAACCATCCAACTTGCATGACTATAGGCCAATTTCCTTATTTAACTTTCTTTACAAGATTATTTTCAAAGTAATGGCCATCAGACTAAGCAAGAAGATGAATTATCTTATCAGCCCCAACCAAACTGCATTCATAAAGGGCCAGACTACACGTTGAGGTAGAGATCAAAATACTTCATTATTTTTAAGATCTCATTGATGCTTTGTGATATGCTCCTGTGAAATTAGAGCTTTAAATAACTACTTATAATAAAGAATTGCCAAGTCGAGTTTCACAGTGTTCGAGCGAAATATGATGACCTAGGTAGTGGGAGATGAAAAGAAAAATTATGGCTTCATATTTTCATTCCAATAATGCCTTTCTTAGTTGATAGCTTTGCTATAATTATTTTGTCATTTAAGAAAGTTATAAATCGAACTACATCTTCATTCTCTCTCTCTCCCCCAAATATAAAGGGCATCTAGTGAATGATACTTTTGCAAAGTCTAGAGAGAGTTGAACATGTATAGTATGAACTCTCATATATTGAGAGATTATTTTTTGTTTTAAATTTACGACACTTAAGTGATAATGAAGCAAACTTGTATTAAGTGATAATGGAGCAACCTTATATTAAGATCCCCCCTCTTTCTCTCCAAACACACTATATATATATATATATATATATATATATATATATATATATATATATATATATATATATATATATATACATACATACATGTACATGTGCCCATTAGTTATATACGTAGAGGTGCATGTAGATACATAAGCATGCGATGCACATACTATAAAACAAATCATGGGATAAGATTTGCTCCATTAAAAATAAACTTGCAATCGTGTTACATAATTATAGTATCCAAAATCGGTGAGAGTACATAAATGTCATTCAAAAAATTGCGAAACACCACACATGACAAATTAAAAGTTTTCTATTTGTGAAACAACCGTTATGAATATTTCATGAAATTTGTGAAGTATGATACATACATACATACATATAATCCTCAAATATATTAAAAATTTAGGTAATTCAGGAATTAAATTAGAAACTGAACACAATTCCTTCGAGAAAATCTACTCATCAATTTCACACTGCATGGTAAACAAAGAATGGAGTGCATATGCCAGCAACCCAAGGCCCAGGTATTTTTAATCACATGCATTGCACATGATGGGTCGTTCTACGTTCCACCAGAATCGCAGCTGGTGCCCGGTGGAAGAATCGCTTGGCCCGCAAGTATGTGTCGCCTAAAGAAGTGGGATAAGAAAGGGCAAAAAAAAAAATAAAAAATAAAAAAAATGCAGAACAAACATGAAAAAATATCGTCTCGATGACATAGATTCAATCAAAGGCACTAAGCCACGTACCTAATGCCAGTAGGTCCTACACAATTCCAGTCGACGTTTCGATAATCCTTTCGATGGAAAGGCTGTCCGGTGTTTACCGTCAACAGCCAAAACATGCCCAGATAAAAGGTTCCGCTCACGGTTCATCCATCACAGCGCCCAGATTCGTCCGATCCCATACCAACGGTGGACCCATGAGACCACCTTGAACCACAATGCCGGCGCTGGTTCGAAAGTTACCTCTGCCCTTCTTCGCCTGGAGGTTAACAGCAGCTTTAAACAATAAAAAAACCAAAAAGGAGTAAAAAAGGCGAAGGAAACAAGCGAGAAAAACATAAGAAGCCGAGTTAGGGTTTCAAAGATTTCGTCCCGGAACGTCTTGATCTTTTCTCTAGGGCGGGGCGGAGGTCGATCCAGCCATGGCGGGAGCTCTCCAGTACTTAGAATCGCAGCGGAACGCCCAGCCGGAGCTCGCAGACTGGTACAATGCCCTGATCGACTTGTACCAGCGGAAGCTCTGGCACCAGCTTACCCTTAAGCTTGAGCAGTTCGTGGCCCTAGCCGTCGTTCAGGTCTGCCCTTCTTCTTTCCCTGTTTGCTAGGGTTTGGGATCTTTCAGTAGTTACGTTAAATCCTCTCCTTGCCTGGTCTTTTCAATGGATTTTGAGAAGGTCAGGGTTCTTTTCGCATTTCTTTCTTTGTGTCGGGCTTTTTTGATTGGATCTATGTGAGCCTGTTGGTTTGCATGGTAAAATTCAGAACTTTTGTGGTAATGAACCTCTTTATTTTTTAAATTTTTCTAATTTTGTAGATCTATTGTAGTATAGATTTATGAAAAAGAACTGCTTTTTGTCCAAGATGCCTCTAATTATGGTCTAAATTTGATCCCTTTTTTTGTGTCTGTCTGATGGTTCTCTTGTATGGGCACAGGAAACTCTTCAAAGATTAGCTTTTGAGATGCTGGATAACGAAACTATCTTGAAGACAAGGTGTTATAGTCCCTAAAGGCCCCCCGTTTCGTTATAGTCCCTAATAGAAATATGTAACTGTCTGTGACCAATTGAATTGTGCTTCAACTCAGATAACAATTTGATTCTGTTCTGATTGTTTAACAAAGGGTACTTTGTATAAGTTTTTGCAATCTGTAACTAGGTCAGTTGTTTTCCTCTGTTAGATATCTTCAAAGTGTCTGTAGAGCTTCAACAGGCCTTTTGGTTTTTGACTTTTCAAATCTTCATCTAGTTCTATTATGGGGTTGTCTGTAATTGTTGTTTCATATTGTCGGAGGAGAATTTGTCCCCTGGCCGTTTGAAGTTTAGCTTATCCCTTATATGATCTGATGATCAGTAAAACTAAAATATCATGGCAGTCTTCCTATGCGCTACTCATGGAATTGCCTTAGCTAGGCGGAAAAAAAAAAATCATACGAACGTGGCCTAAGCCTGACGTATGCTATCTCTGAACATGCATTTGATGAGATTGCTTACCTGAATAACTCATGGATCCTTCACCTATGAGAAGCCAAAGAGGATCTCCCATTCTCATCCTTTAAATAGCTGTAACACGTGAATTCTTGAATGCCTTGGGTACATGAACCCTTTTTCTCCATTCCGTTCTGTTTAGGGCGACACTTTCTGAAAGACGTATGGATATCAAGTTCTTCCTTACTACTTCCATATGTATCAAATCATACCTTTTTATAAGGATGCACCAATATGAAGGAGTGATTTGATGCATGTAGAAGGAAAGGGGGGTAGAGATAGATTGAAGATCACATGGGATGAAGTAGTAAAGAAGAACATAATATCTATTATACATTTTTTAGAAAGTGTGGCTCCACTGGTATGAAGAAGTGATTTGATTGATGTAGAAGGAGAAAAGGGGTAAATGTAGACCTTAAATCACATGGAATGAAGTAATAATGAAGGACTTGATATCCATACATCTTTCAGAAAGTATGGCCCTAAACAAAGCGGAATGGAGGAAAAGGATTCATAGCTAATCCCAATTAGTTTGGGATTAAGGCTTAGTTGGTTCGAGTTGAATGCCTGTAGCTGTTATAGGTGGGATTATCCTAGCTGAACTTGATACATAGCTTGGACATGATTCTACATTTCAAGAAGCTTGGTTCAAAAAGAAAATGCTATATGTGACTCAGCTTTGTTGTGCATCAAAAGTACCGGCAAGAAATGCATCACTCTACCCAATGGCCATAATTGAGATAAACTTTCTCCAAACTGTCTTGCCTAGGTTATGTTTGATAGAATTTTTTGTCAATCCCTATCTTTATTGTTTATATTTGACCTTTAACATTCACGTTCTTTTTGGACATTCTACAGATGGATTCCTGATTGTTTTAAGTGAGCTTCATTTTAGTACATGACTGAAGGATGGGTACTCTGACACTTGGTCCTTGATAGGCTTTTAGCAGGAAGATGAACTGTATTGCAAGTTAAATGTTAAAATGTCCATTGTTTTTTTCTTTTTATAGTGCATGCTCAGTGTCAACTAAATTTCAATCACAGGCCTTCTCATGGTTGCCTGGTAGGATTCCGTTTGTGTTCATTGCTTTTCAGCTTAACTAGTCGAAGACCTGCGCATTGTGCGGGATAGATAATTATGGTCTGTAATTATTAAATTTTTTAATAATAAATATTAATAATAATTTTTTTTTATTTTTAGTATATATATATTTATTATATATATGATATATTTTTATTATTTTATAAAATAATATTTATTTTATATTTTTTCTTCCTGTTCTCATAGCTTCTACGTGCCCGCTGATACTGCTGCACCTTCCTATCGTCCCACTATGGCTCTCCATCTCTCTCGGCAAACACCGATCCCGATCACACCCCCACCCCCTCTCTTTTTCTCATACCTTCTTTATACCTGTTGGTGCTGCCCTACCCTCTACTGCCCCACCACCGCTCCTCTTCTCTCTTGATAAACGTCGATCCCAATCGCACTCTCCGATGCGCCTGTCGGTACTGCCGCCTCCGACACCACCACTAAAGGAAGAGAGAGAAATTTTTTTCTTTTCTTTTATTTCTTTTTTTCTTTTTCTCTTCTTTTTTCTTTTTTTTATAAAATAATATTTTATTATTATTTTCTTCTTTCCTATTCTCGTGCCTGTCGGTGTCGTCCCACTATGGCTCTCCTTGTCTCTCGACAAATGCCGATCCTGATTATACCTCCGTCACTTCTTTTCATACATTCTTCAAACTTTCGAAGGATATTAAATACAGAGATTTAGCTTTCAAATCGACGGAGTACTGTATTTGCGGATAATTTATTAGATTTGATATGATCTTATCTGATAGATCAATTCAAATCTCGAAACATATTTTTTAAAAAATAATAAAAATATTATTTTTTAAAAAATAAATTAATATGTTATTATTTTTAAAATTAAAAATGATATTCTATCTTTTTTAAATAATAATAAATTAATATTTTTAAAAAATATTATTACTATTTTTATAATATATATTTTTTAAAAAATAATAATTTTTAAAAAATATTTTCGTCTTTTATTCTTTTTCTATTTTTATTTTTAAAATATTATTTTTTAAATTTTAAAATATTATTTTATTATTATTTTAAAAATATTATAGATAATAAAATAATAAATCTACGTGGTATAACTAAAATCATCTGAGATGCTAAGATGGCAACACCACAATACTCCTCCATAGAGTATTATTTTATATATATAAATAGATAGATGCCATTTGTTTCTTCTGTATGATGTGAGTTGAAATCATCTCTTGATTAGAAATCTGTTTTGATGTGTTCTGAACTCTGTATAATGAATTTTCTCATGGTTGTGTGGAGTCTAGGATTCTTAGATTATTTTGCCATAGATATTTTGGATTCAAATATGTGCCTTTTGTTACTTTTAATATGATTTGTTGATTAGTCAAGAAATCTGTGTTGATGTGTGCTCAACTCAGAATTGTGGGCCTTGTCATCGTTATCTAGAGTGCAGGATTATTGTAGAATAATCTTGTTGTCCATCTTGTGTGGTTTTAGATAGACGCAACCTGTTCTATCTGAAGGGTGTGCATTGCTGTTTGTTTGTTGATTGGTTGAACAATCTATATCATAGTGATCTGAAGTTAGAATCACGACATAGGTCATTTTGAGTCATTAGTATTTTGATCTGGGTATCACAAATCTCACAATCTTGGGGTTGAGAAGATTAGTGCAGCTGTTAAGGAAAGATATAGCAATCAGCTAATCTAGCACATCGAATTAAGGAATGAAAAACTTTTATGTTTCATTGTGTTGTCAGAGAACTTAACTAGAGAAGGTCTTTTCATATAGTTTTGCTTTTTTTGAACCAAATGTTGCTGAAACAGACACTATTTAGCTTGCTCTTGCAAGAGTTTTTTGAGCCTTCCTTTCCTTGACTTTTGTTTTCAACCATTGGTTAATTTATGGGTAATAGAAAGCTTGGCTTCCATTTAGCGCCATGCTATACATCTATCTTGTTTTGGTGTGATTCATCTCATATAATCAATTAATAATCTGGAGGTATTGCAGACAGTTAGGCTCTGACCAAAGAAAGAAATATCCTGAATGGTATTCTGTGTGTGAATTAGTTCTGTCTCTTTTAAATTAAAATATGGGAGTGCTTTTTTAAAGCGTAAATGATAATTTCTTTGAGGCCGTCCTTATGCATTTAGTGGACAAAGAAATGAGTGCTTTTAAGTACATCACACTCTGGCTACATGCTTGTTGAGATATCTGGAAAATCTGGTTGAGATATTTTTGAACTCTCTATTGTGCTTGTTTTTTTGATGCATCATCCTCTCTCTTGCCCCCACTCTCACTGTGTGTGCGCACGCGCATGCATGGATGTCTTATTTTAGTTTATTTGTGTTCTAGTCATGTTTGACTTTGAACATATGTTCTATCTTGTGCTCACCTTATTCATTCATTTATTTATTTATTTATTTTTTTATTTCTTTCAGGCGGGTGATGCTCTCATACAGCTATATCATAACTTCATTACGGACTTTGAGACAAAAATCAATCTCCTGAAACTTGCACATTTTGCTGTAGTAGTTTCACGTCAATATTCAGAAAAAGAAGCTGCAATTAGCTATCTTGAGGGTGTAATTGAGAAGCTGCGTGCAACAAAGGAGTTACGAATTGAAGAGCCTATTTTATATGTGAACATGCAAATAGCTGCATTTAATCTTGAGAAAGGGAATAAAAAGGAGTGTAAGAAACTTCTAGAAGAGGGGAAGGCCACACTAGATAGCATGACTGATGTTGATCCCTCGGTTCATGCTAGCTATTACTGGATATCTTCTCAATATCATAAATCTTGCCAGGAATTTGCTGAGTTTTATAAGAGTGCACTTCTTTATCTGGCATACACTATGGTTGATTCACTTTCAGAAGCATTCAAGCTGGTAAGATTTTTGTCAGTATGATAATTCAGATGTTGAATAAAATGGAAACATCTAGTTTTCCTGGATTTCTAGAAATTCCTTTAATGCTGTCGGTCTTCAACCTTTCCCAAGCACCAACAACACTTTAGGTTTTAAGTTGGCTCCACTATATATTTCTTTCTTCAGCCTGCTTGCTTGCTAGATTTAATTCTCTTTCTTCAGTTCTAATTATATTAATACCCGGTATCGTAGAATGGAATTGATTGATATATTCAATATTTGTTAAAAGTAGACTGGGATTTAGTAATAAAGAAATTTTTGTTAAATTAGCATGTGGAATCTAGTAGCATACCATTGTCCATGTAAGATGCAGCTCCTCGTAGCATATCATACTCCATGTAAGATTAGTTTGAATGCAGATTATAATCTGAAGGTTTCGTATTCTTTGATTTGATAATTATGACCTCAAAGTTAGGAACTTAGGATTAAAGAAAAAAAGACATGTGATATGCATCAGATCCCTGCAGTGAGAATTGAAATTTCCCATTGCTTTGTCTCTTCCTTTTCATCTCATCATCATCTTCTTCTTCTTCTTCTTTTGCTTGTATATTCTTGATGACCTTTCCGATAGTCTTCTTTATCTTGTATATTTTCAATGACTTTTCTGTTAATGTTAAGTTGGAGCATGAGCTTGAGCTGTTGAAAATCACCATTGGAAGTATCAAGTTTTTACATGCATATATTATTGTGAGATTTTGATCTTGTTGTTTCTTTAAGAAGCATACATGAAGAGGACTCGGGTGGTTTGTCTTAGTATCATATGATGATTAAGGATGCTTGACTCCATTTTTTGCTATTTGGTGCTTTGCAACATCTTTAAGGGTTTGTTTAATGAATAATTTGTCCCTTGAATATGCCTTATCTAGTTAATAGTGAGGATGTACAAGACTGGAGAATGGCAAGGTCTACAAAATTGGTACTGAGAACTATATCGATACATTATTGGTTCGGTATGATATGATCGGTATAATACGATACCTATCCCACACCAATACAAGTTTTTAGCACTTTTTCTCACTCCAAGCCATGGTACCATTTGAAACTGGGCAGCATGGGCAGTTTTACTTAATTCAAACTAATACAGATTGGTTTGGCTTGTATGCCAAACCGAACCGCAGTAGCATAGCAGTACCTTACTGATATGGTACGGTAGGGGTTGTATTGGCTTGTACAGGATGGTATGGGTTGGTACAACAAATCTTGGAGAAAGGACTTGACATATTAAGGAAAATTTGAGGTGCACAATCCCTCAAAGACAGATATACCAAAAATGACCTTTTAAAAGGAATCCATTATCCCTATATTTTAGGGATTGTGTGCTCTGAGCCTTTGATGACTCCAATGATCACAATAAACTTTTGCCCTCCCGTCACTCTACTCATTGTTTGGACTTCAGTAATGAGAACTTTATCTGATGGACAATGTATGCTGGCATCCGAAGAGCGACTAAGGTGAGACCAAATGTTCAAACATATAGAATTGGCAACTCATATGTCTATATGTTGCTTCTTTTCATGTCAACTTAGAAATATATGGATGGGCAATACTTCTTCAATTATGCGCAGCATTGTTCAAGTTTATGATAATGAAAGTGTTGTAAGCAAAATATGTTTGGTAAGTAGTGTCATGCAGATGATCACAAGTCACAGCATTAGATGTTTGTAGCATTATCTGCATGTCATTGTGGTCCTATAAATTCTGTTCTAGTGACTGTAAAAGGTCTATTATAGAAGCAGTGCCCTAAGATTTAAGTTGTTTTAAGCCGTGGCCTATTTGTAATATGAGTCTTGAAACCTGGTGATCATTTATGCAGCTGCACAAGTCCACGAGTCCATGTATTTGCACAAAAATGCTAATATGTAATACTTTTCAAAATTATTTAATCATATTGTTCTAAGCAAGACAGAAGTGATACCAATTCCATATTTTGTCTTATCATCATGTTGTTATGCAAGGTTTCAAAAAGCAGCCTCTATTTGTGGGTGCTCAAGGTATGACATTGTGCTTAAGCCTTAAGGGGAATGCAGCCACCTGGTGCTTGCCCATGATGTTTGTATTTAGAAAACGTTAAAATGTAGCGCACTTATATTATTAGATCAAAGAGAAGAAATGTTAGAATAGCTCAATCAAACATCAGAAAAATAATAATAAAAAAAAGAGAATATAGAGAGACAAAGGGTCACATATCCAGGGCTTGGGCTTATGTGGGCCACTCGGGAACCCAACTTGTGACCTATCCATATACAAAGGCAGCCTACACCCTGTGCAGAGTAGTCATTTGGCTGCCTATGTCTGTGCAGCCGCATAGATTGACATTTTAAAAAGTTAAAATATTAGTGTTATGTTAGTGTGATTAAATGTTTTGTTAATTGCTGGATGCATAGTGATATATATGCGAGATCTAGTGCTTAGATATGTAAAGGAAAATGTGACAATCTTGTTTTTGAATTTTATGTTCATTTAATGCTTAATTGATTATGAACTGATTTTGCCTGGCCTTGGCCATATAATAAATTACCATAATTCGTGGAATCTAACTACCATTAGTGTTATCATATAGCATGGGATCTTCCATCATTGTAATATCATGTTACTAGGGGTTAATTTTATTTTACAATACTTTTTAACTATTTGTTGGTTTGGTCAACGTAGTCATTGGTGGCCAAAAGATACTTAGCCATGTCTAAATGGCCTTGTTAAATATTACTTGCTCTTTTATTGGTTATAATAGTTTGCGACTTAAAAGTCCATGTGTGCTCACATGAGCAAGTTAACATTAGATGCTTGGGTATGCTATAAAGTCTTTTAGCTTATTTCTCACTAAATGTTATGCTTTTGATATTTTAATTGGCAACAACATAAATTGGTAGGGATGTCCGAAGGTTTGGCACATTTGGTCATATTACCCATAGGTGTCATATCAACAATAGTGGGGAAAGTGTAAAAATCACATATAAGCTAAGTATTCTAATATTCGGAAAATATGTTACTGTCTAGCACAGGGTTGGCCTAGTCTGAGTCTGCACCAGTGTTGGTCAAGCAACAACTCTAATTCCTTTTGTTTCAATGTAGGCTAATTTCTCATGGTGAGGTGCATATCTTGGTTTTCATCTGCTCGGTACTCAACAATAAATGAAGCTATTTCTCTTTTCTTATATTGTGAATCTGTTGAAGCTCAACAGAAGTAATGATTCAGATATTTAATGTAATGGCTGTAGTCTGCAAACTCATTTGTTGACTTCCTTTAGGATCTGTTTGTATTGTGTCTGCAGATAATCTTGCACGGCTGAGAAAGGATCGAGAAACAAACTATAGAGAAGAGAAATTTGAGTAGTCCTTGGAAATCAAAGATCCTGTTATCCCTTTTTTCAGGATAATTGAATTCTTCTCAAAAGTTGCTTTTTGTTATCCCTAAAATTTAGGGATAATTGGTTCCTAACAAGCTTTTTTGATTGGTCCCTTCTTTTTTTCTGTCTTCCTCTTGCACTTTCCAGCTATGTGATCATATCCAGTCTATATTTTGTGCAAACATTCAAACAGTGTTAGTTAACAGATATTAAGTTTTTTGTAATTTTTTCACTCCTTTCTTCTCCTTTCTGTTTGTGAAGTAAATCTTGCAGCCCCTTTACAAGCTTTTGTTATCTATTTCACCAAGTTCTTGTTACTTTTTTAATTTAATCTTTCACTTCAAAATGTTGAAAAGTGAGTTTTTTTAATGTAGTAATGCTTGTCATCCTTGCTTGACTATCTTTTTTTTTTTTTACTTGTTTTATGTGTTCAGGATTTGGCATTTGACCTTTCCCTTTCTGCTTTGCTGGGTGATAACATATATAACTTCGGGGAATTGCTTGCCCATCCAATTGTAAGTGAAAGCTTTATATAAATATTATGTCATTTTTATGCAAATATTAAACATTTAATTGTTTATGTCTGTGTCACAGAAAGTTGTTTGGTTCTTTTGCTTAAAGAAAACAAAGAATACAATTGATGGCGTTGTATGAAGTGCTACATCTGGACTTGTTAAGGTTTTAGTTGCATTTTTATATTTTTATTCAGGCAAGAGG
Source organism: Cocos nucifera (assembly GCA_006176705.1). NCBI lineage: Eukaryota > Viridiplantae > Streptophyta > Magnoliopsida > Arecales > Arecaceae > Cocos > Cocos nucifera. The sequence continues at coordinate 1,037,920 of QRFJ01000114.1, forward strand.
GATTTTGTTCTTTGTTAATCTCATGCTTCCATGTCAATTTTGTAGTGTTCTTTTTGTTTGCATTCTTTTGTTCTCCTCTATATGTTGGTTGTAGCAACAAAGGGTGGGTGTTCTACCCCGGTACTGCATCGACAATGAAGAAATTCTACTGTGTATGAATACTGCATTGACATGACGGAATCTGACTGGGTTCTGAATTGTGTACCCATCTTTCTTGATGTCTATTTTCTATATGTATTGTTTAAATTCATATATGCCTATGGTACACTAATAGATAATTTACTGGAACACATAAAGCTAGACTTTTTTAAAAAGAAAAATAATTGTTTTTCTCATTTGCCATCACAAATGGGTAGAATTGTATTTCCAAATATATGTTATTTGCTTACAGATATTGAATGGAAGTATATGTATATATGCAGGCATACATATATTTATGCATGCAGGAAATGCACACATATTTGTGCGTTCTTGCATGCAGTGCATGTTATGTGGTAAGAAATATGTATCTGATAAGTATGATAGTGTGTTTTCGGGTTTTAGGCCATGTTTAGGCGAACATGCATTATTTCCACATTACCATTATTCAGCTTCCATGGAGTGATGTTTTTTTAATCTTGCCATTGTTTTGTTATGCTTCTGTCTCAAAGTTCTGTTGTGTAGAATTTTCTCCTTGTAAGCATAACTGCATAAATTTCTAAACACAATTTTCTTATAATATTGAATGGCTGTGGAAGACATAATTATCCTGAAACATGGAAAAAACACAAAGTGAAAAGGAAACTCTTGCTAGGTTGCTGTACTTGTTATCTATTTTATTTGTTGCTTATTCTTCAGTGTAATATGAGGAGACAAAATTCTGCTAGTGCTTGAAAAGAAACCTTTTATCATTTTCTCTGGCAGCAAGTATAGATTTCGGTAGAAACTCCATATGACAGGCAAAGGTAGAAACATTTGAAAGTCTTGACCATGTCTCTGAGAAAAATGACCATGGGTTTCTTCCAAGACATTCTGTGCTTTTTGCATGTTTTATTAGTAAAATGTCAGTTTCTTTCTTTACTTCTATTTTCAGTAGTCTGTTCTTGTTTTATGGTTGAAATACCTAGTCTTTTATGTGCCTTGTCACTTTTTGTCTCCAACTATGTAACTCTGAATTCAAATGCCCTATGTTCACTTAGATATGTTGAGCTTATGGCTTGTTTTACAGATCAATAGTCTTCTTGGAACCAAAGTGGAGTGGCTTTACCATATACTCCAGGCATTTAACACTGGCAATCTGATTCGCTATCAAGAACTCTGCCATATTCATAATGCTGCTTTGAGTGCACAGCCTGCGTTAGTGGAGAATGAGAAGAAGCTACTTGAAAAAATCAATATTCTTTGTTTGATGGAAATCATCTTTAGGTAAGATCTGCTATGCAGTACCAAATATGCGTGCAGTTTTTCTAGAGTGCAATACAGGGACCTCAAGTTTAATGCTCACGTTTGTCATTTTTATTATTTATTTATTTATTGTTGGTGCTTGATTTGACATGCTGCAATCTTGTTCTTTGCAGTCGGCAATCTGAAGATCGAACCATTCCACTAAGTACTATCGCTGAACGAACTAGACTTTCTATCGAAGATGTGGAATATCTTCTAATGAAAAGCCTCTCTGTAAGTTATACTTTCTGCATTTATCTTTGTTGGCTGGTTAGGGAATCTGCCTTAATGGTCATTTTGTTAGCTCATGCGAAGAAGGATCAGTCTTTTGAAGTTCCCCAGACTAGAAAAAGTGGGGAGAGAACTTTTGACAATGGGAGCTGTATTCATTCTAGGGCATGTATTAGTCAAACGGCCAAAGCAAATTCAACCTCATTAAAATTATACAAGCCCTTTCATCAGTTTGATGTTTAGATTAATCCTACCTCACTTTTGGTTGCTATTGTGGAGTCAGCAAAAAACACCGGAGGTGTTATTTGTAGTTTAGTTTTTGCTAATTATGTAACATTGTATTAATACTTCTGGATATACGAAACAGGTTCATCTTATTGAAGGCATAATAGATCAAGTTGAGGGCACAGTTCATGTCTCATGGGTGCAGCCTAGGGTTTTGGGCATCTCGCAGATCAAATCCTTGCGCGATCGGCTGGATGCATGGATAGGCAAGGTGCATACAACTTTGTTGTCGGTTGAAGCAGAGACGCCTGATCTAGTGGCATCGTGATGTGCCCTGTAGCCTCTCCTTTACAAGCTCTTTGTAACAGCTTATTGCACAGAAGGAAGCAAAGGAAACATTGCTGCAGCCCTTGTCCGAGTCCTATCTCTTTGATGCCTTGAATTCTTTTTGTGCACGAGGGGCGGCAGCTGAGAGCTGACCTGAGGCCTGTATTTTTTAAATCTTTCAGAAAACTGTTAGAATTTGAGATATGCTTACAGAGACAGAGGACCATATGTTTCAGGCCAGTGAACACTTTCAAGTCAGATCATTTATTTCTTTCGTGATTCAGCAATGATGCATACTGGACATTCGTGCAAGAAATGCTGCTCACTTGATCACGCTGTTTGGTCTTCATAATTATTTGAATCATTTAATATGTTGTTTACGCATGTGCTGACTGATGAGAGCTGAATTTGGATGTGAGCTGCCATTTAGTAGAAATACGGTTTACCAGGTTTTTTAGGGATTATGAAAATGGAATCTGGAACTGGATGAGGCATTGTTAATAAATTGGAACAAAACATCCCTGCTATGTTTGACTACGCTTGGAGACTCCAGTTGCTTGCCTTATCCGATTCAGCTTTGTGGGCTATTCATGCTTTGCCCGCGCGAAAAGATGATACTATCATTCTTTGGACATCCTAGCTAGGACACCATCCTTGCTATATGTTTATATACTAGAGACATGCATGGACGATGCACGTAGAAGAGAATACAAATTTTATTTTATTTTTTTTAAAAGTTACTTAGGTTCTCTTTTCTTTGATTCTATAATCTAATATTAGATTTTATTTATTTGTTCTGTCAATTAATTATATTATTACTTCATTGAAGATATTATTAGTTTTATACTTTTTAGTTATAAAAGTTCCGCTATAGAAGGACGTCAGACTTCTCTCGTCATGATAGCAAAAATATACATAGATTAGTCAGAAGAATAATATAGAGGAAGTTAGGATGATGTAAATCTATAATCTTGAGATATAGAGATGGCAAAATCAATCTATTCTTATAAAATATGAAATCTTGAAAAATTAAAATTTCCTGAATTCTCATGATCTCTTCCCCCCCGTCGGCTCCTTTCTAATGTAGGGAAAGCATTCATCTGAAAATGCAATGATCTTTAATTTTGTGGTGTCAGACAATTAAATTATTAAACTATTTGACTTTGCTAGTCTTACATGATATAGTCACAATTCTTAGATTTTCTTTATTATTATTATTATTATTATTTTTGCAAATCAGATAATTTTGATATATCCATGAAAACCAGAACATAAAATATTCAAAAAGTGAGCAGAAAAGAATGTTGTTGAAAACCCATTAGATAATCTCAATATAAATAGCCACATAAACTATCATCTACTCAGCTCCACTGTAGTATTATTTCATTTTTAAGAAGAAATAATTTTTGGTATTAATTTACTCGATTCAAAACTCCCTTGCGGCCAGGACATAGGCAGCTCTGTAGATCCACCAACCCATCTACCAACGGAGTTAGGTTGGCTAGGGTTGGCAGTGTATTTTAGAGACCACCAAGCTAGTTGTGTTGTTTGACTGCAAACATCACTGCACGTCAACTACGATCATTAAACCAACAATCCTTGCGTTGAGCGGTTGGCAGCAATTGGGGTTGTTGTATTCTTCTGATTCTCTTTCGAAACCATCCTCTAAAGTTGCTGAAGGAAACATGTGAACTACCCCGTCCTTTTGAAATTGGTTGTGATACCATTTTTAATGCAAGAAAATATGAAAACAGTGTGGTTGGTGGAAAATAAAGTGGGGTGAGCCACATATTTTGTGACGCTAAACAATCGGCATTTATATCTGTGTTCATGAAAGGTCGTATCATAGGTATTCTCAGAGCATAATTTAGGAGATTGAAATGTCTGAGCCAACAGCGTGGTAGGCTTCAAATATGCTACCTACCAAGAGAGGAGAATCATATTGCTGATTTCCAGGCTCGCATGAGGGTTCTGTACGATAGAAGAGGGTTTGGACTGGACATCTTTAGTAAATTTGAAGGTTAGATTGAATCAGATGGATATGCCTTTTTTTTAATCACAGGAATCTCAGAGATAGTAACTGTAGTTCTTGTGATCATATTCTGCATCTTATCAGGCCTTTATGTAGCTTTTATATATATACTCTAATAAAGAGCCCGCCATGCACACAGACACACACACAGGCAGAGAGAGAGAGAGAGGACCCCACAGGTCCCACCACTCTTTCGGTGGTCCATGAAACCACAGAATGGAGAGGAAAAGTGCAAATTTGCCGAGGTAAAGAACACCTCGTGGTCCTCTCGATGTTCACATAACAAACGGTCCACGTGCTATAGAACAAGAACCATGGATTAAACCGTTCAGGTTTCTTTTACCAAAAAAAAAAAAACCTTTCAGGTTCTAAATTTGGACGAACGAGCCATTTCCAATAGCATATCCGAACCAATTCGGTCCATAGTTTCTCACCCAATCCACTTCGAATTCATCTTAAATCAATCAATTTTAACCAATTTGGCTGCACTCACCCCCCCCAAAAAAAATTGGCTGCAAGTAATGCTATGAGACGGACCCTAATGCAAAAGAAAGAATAAAAAACCTATTCTAATTGAGTGCAGAATGTACGGGGCAAATGCAATACTTTTTATACTTAAAAAAAAAAACTTTTATGAGGAAAAAAAAGCAGGACGACACTATAATTATTAATATATAAATTAGTCAAAAAATAATTTTTTAAATTTTTAATTGCTAAGCAGGGAAATATAGCTATTAAGACTTGTATATTAAGATACTATCATCGTACTACCAAAAATATTAGCCACTAAAGATATAAATATCACTTTATAATTAGATTTATGCAATTTATATAAAACACCAATTTCCTCCCTTTACGTGGTCTGCCAGCACCCATGCAGTTTTTTTTTTCCCTCCCACTTGGGAGCTGGGATGAACCACATTGTCGCGCAACGTTGGGATGATCCCCCGGCAAAAGGAATGCGGTTTAGGTCCAGACCGGATTAGCTTCGGTCTGGACAAAGGCGGCCCGAGTTACATCCCCATCTCCGCCTGGTTTTGTTGACCATACCCGAAACAGATGGTGGCCAGATCACCGGTCCACCTACCAAAAACAATATTATAATCAAATAAATGGGGAAAATATTAAGAAAAGAATCCTTCCTGCCTTATTTGACATTTTGATTTGTCTTAAAACGAAATATAATTATTAATATTTTCAAAAGAAGAAAATAAATTTAGAAAAATAGGAGGCGGTCTTCAATTTCTGCTCTATATATATATACTAGTCTGGATGAAAGAAAAGAGAAAAGAAGATCTCAGACGTAGCGGGTCCTGCGCGAGAGAATAATCTCACGGTTTGGGCTCTCTCCTCTACTGATTTAGGCTTCTTTTCCTCTTAAATTTTCTGTAGATAATTATATGTGTATGATCACTTGTTGCTTGTGGGTACAAGTTTGCAGTTCTATAATTTTTGCTTTTTGCTTGGATTCATGAGTTTAATTCCCCTTTTTTAATTGACGGGTTTCGGTGAAAAGTTCCGATTTTGCTACTTGAGATGAGGATCACATTTATTTGTCTTCCAATTGATAAAGTTTCGATCCACTCGTGTTTGTAGGATTTTTTAAAGAAATTCGGCAAGGTTGTACTGTTAGTTTGAGAATGGGTGCTGGGTTTTTGCTTCAAATCGTGTTGTGCTTCATAGTGTTTTTCAAGGCTTTCTTTCGTCGTATAGAGAGATCTGTCTCTCATGTGTTTGGCACTTGTTAACTGGTTTCTTAGAAGGGCTTTCCTCTCTATTGATGCTGGTTGATTTCTGCTTTTTATTTCCTTTGTATGATCAGGTGCTGCATGTGGATTCTTGCTTGTGTTCCTTTAAAATCATGAACTTTAATGCTTTTTTCATTGTGGATTGTGGTGTAAAAAAAGATATAAATTTGCTATGAGAAAGTGAGAAGGTTGTCCAGGATGACATAATATTTCGTTCTAGATGATAAGAAAGAAAAAAGTGCAACATGCTGCTAGTTATATGAGATTTTAATGTTGGACCTTTTTAATAGCTGTGTTTCCACTTATTGAAGTATGCACTTTGGTACTCTATCCTGGTTATAAAGGGATCCTTCACGTATCTCCTTCCACCAAGGATTCTGATTTCTCTTATTTGTTGATCTCTCTTATCAAATAAGTTACTTGTAGGAAGAACTTTCTTTTTTCCCTGCATGGGAATCTTTTTCGCATCAGAATCTTGATTGTTAGGACATTTTTCGGTAAAGTAGATTTTGATAAAAGAAAGTACTTTTTTGAAAAAAGAAATGGACCGGATCAGATATCTGTCTAGGACTTGGATAAACTGTTTTCTGGATAAGAAGGGCTCTAAATTCGTAATGCTTGTGGATTTATTCAACAAGTCATCAAAGATGTCTTGTTTATATGGGTTTATATGCTAGAATCTGTTTAAAGAGATGCCAAGATCTCACTTTTGAGGAACCATCCTTGGAAACATTTTCCTTCCTATAGAAAGATGCATCACCAATCTTTCTGGCATTCTAAATTGAAATCCATCAAAATGGAATCATATTTACAACTTATGATTTTTACTGGAATTTTCAGCCCATATTCAAATAATACTGTTCTATGCTTTAAGGTACTGTTCTATGCTTTCTTCTTCCTTTTTTTTTTTTTTTGCCTTATAACCCTTTAATCATAAATCAATCTTTTAGTTTTCATGGACAACTGCCTGGATCTTGAGGTCCTGCCAGTTGTTTTAGAACCTCCAGCCTAGATGGGAAATTTTCTTTTTTTGGTCTATGCTGTTTATGCTGTTGAGTGTTGGTAGAACTTGGGCTTTTCTTTCCTTTTCTTTATATCACCTAACATTCTGATTATATTAGGCTGTTTATCTGGGTTTAATTTTTTTTAGGCTGTTTGTCTGGTAAAATCGTGATTGATCCTACTTGTTTTCTTGCACAGATATGTAGAATACCATTTGCCAGTTAGTTTCATTCTTTTTTGGGTTGTAATTCTTGGTTTAGATTTGCTGTAAGATCCCCATTTATGTCATTATAGTAGTACTGGAAGCGTCCTTAGTTCTGTGGGTTTTCATTTCTTATAAGGTTGTCAATCTTATCCTTGAATCCTGTTGTTCATATATATATGACTTTGTTTTTGATTCATATTGATTTATTACATTATTGCAACTCCCTGTCCTGATAATCCACTTACATCAGGTGAAAGATGGGTCTCACAAGAATTGGACTTGCTGGTCTGGCCGTCATGGGGCAAAACCTAGCCCTAAACATAGCCGAGAAAGGGTTCCCCATTTCGGTGTACAACCGTACCACTTCTAAGGTTGATGAGACTGTAGAACGTGCCAACGTTGAAGGAAATCTCCCTGTTTATGGTTTCCATGATCCTGCATCATTTGTCCATTCAATCCAAAAGCCTCGTGTCATCATCATGCTCGTGAAAGCTGGTGCACCTGTTGACCAAACCATAGCGACGCTGTCAGCTCACATGGAGGAGGGTGACTGTATAATTGATGGTGGCAATGAGTGGTATGAGAACACAGAGAGGCGAGAAAAAGCCATGGCTGAACTTGGTCTTCTGTATCTTGGGATGGGAGTTTCTGGCGGAGAGGAGGGTGCAAGGAATGGACCTTCTTTGATGCCTGGAGGGTCGTATGAGGCCTACAAAAACATAGAAGACATCCTGCTCAAAGTGGCCGCCCAGGTCGCAGATAGCGGCCCCTGTGTTACATATGTCGGGAAAGGTGGTTCAGGCAATTTTGTGAAGATGGTCCATAATGGAATCGAGTATGGTGACATGCAGCTGATTGCTGAAGCTTATGATGTATTGAAATCTGTAGGCAAGCTTTCAAATGAAGAGTTGCAGGCAGTGTTCTCTGAATGGAATAAGGGAGAACTGCTTAGCTTTTTAATTGAGATCACATCTGACATTTTTGGAATCAAGGATGATAAGGGTGAAGGATATCTGGTAGACAAGGTCTTAGACAAGACTGGGATGAAGGGAACTGGTAAATGGACTGTTCAACAAGCAGCTGACTTATCAGTTGCTGCTCCAACAATTGCAGCATCTTTGGATTCAAGGTTCCTTAGTGGATTGAAGGAGGAAAGGGTTGAAGCTGCCAAAGTTTTTAAATTGGGTGGTTTCAGCGATATCTTGAGCAGTCAGCCTGTAGATAAGGCCAAATTGATTGAGGATGTGAGGCAAGCTCTTTATGCTTCAAAGATCTGTAGCTATGCACAAGGAATGAACTTGATACGAGCTAAGAGCATGGAGAAAGGATGGGATCTCAAGTTGGGTGAGCTTGCAAGGATATGGAAAGGTGGGTGCATCATACGTGCAATCTTCTTGGATCGCATCAAGAAGGCTTACGATCGGAACCCTGAGCTACCGAGCCTTCTAGTGGACCCAGAGTTTGCAAAGGAGATATTAGATCGTCAGTCAGCTTGGCGCGGAGTGATCTGCCTTGCTATCAATGCAGGCATAAGCACTCCAGGTATGTCTGCCAGTCTGGCTTATTTTGACACCTACAGGAGGGAAAGGGTGCCTGCTAATTTGGTCCAGGCTCAAAGGGACTACTTTGGAGCGCATACTTATGAGAGGATTGACATGCCTGGATCCTTTCACACTGAGTGGTTCAAGATAGCAAAACAGTTGAAGATCCGAGGTCATCTTTGATGAGTTCTTTTACTGAGACATTAGGGATATTCATGTTGTTATGTGACTTTGGATGAGAAAAAGGTGCATACCTGCTTTTTAACAAAATAAGGTCCCAATTAGGACTAGGAAACCAGTTAAACTGTTTAAATTTGTGATCCTGCAGTTTTCATAGCTTTTTATTTATCTGCGACATTGAGCTTCTGTATGACGTGACTGAGGTTTCACATTTTAAATTCTCCCATATCTTAACGTGGAAGCCAGAACTTCCGGATAATGTGTGGGATTTTAGCAGTTCCATCTGTATTTTAAATTCAAATGCTTGTCTATCAGGTAAATCTTGCTCATTTGTGATGTATACTTCTCTAATAACGTAGATTGGTAACTGTTTACAGTTTCTTCAAGCTTTATGCCACACAATAGCAGGAGTTTTGTCTACTGTATTAGGTTTATAACCTTTTTTTCCTTCTTCTGAACTTAATATCTGCAAACATTTTTACTTTCAGAACGACTGATTCCTTGCGTTTGGCTTTTCTCCTCTGTTGTTGGGACAATTGAAAGTCTTCTATTTTATTTATCTTTATAGGAACTTGTCAGCATTATTCCCCACATTCACCCACTCAACTTCATATGCAGTTTTAACTGTGAAATATCTTATCAGCATTAACCTTATAGGTCCATACTGTTCGAATCAAGAGGTTTAATCACCCAAGCTCGATGAAGGCTGGGCGTGTTCAAACTTGGTCTGCAATTAATTTCAAGCCTGACTGTGGTATCAGAATTATCCCATATGAAGGAGCTTGTGCGAAATCCTGATTTTGAGCTGAGCCAGGTTTGGATCCATTAGTATTCATTTTTCCAGGAAACATTGTCATAGATTCGATCAAGATTTGTTAAAGGTACAGTCATTGCATCATGATGGGCATCTATAAACATAGGTGATGCTTACATCAAAAGGTACCCTTGAAATCTAATCTTCTCACCACATTGTTGGAATGGACAGAACTCCTGAATTAGACTGGATTAGCGTCAACATGCTATTACATGGTATTCTTCTTCTACAGCTGAGCAGACCATTCACTCAGTGTAGCAGCATCATGTTGTTCCCCCTGTTGAATCTGCCAAATGCGAATATTATGGCATGGATGCAAGCCAAAACGTCATTTGCATGAGAGCTAGCAACCCATTGTAATTTTAGACTCTGAATTACAATATGTTGTGAATGAGTCTGCCGTAACTTCAGTTAGATACTTAGATTGAAATCTTTTCTGGATTTAAAAATCTAATTGCAATTATAGATAGAGTGGATTTGCCTAAGCCCAATCTATGGTTCTCAATTGGCACAACCTCTTTCCAAAAATTTAGATCTAGATATGTAGTTACCCTAACACTAGCCAGACTTCCAAATCTCTTTCTTTTATTAAGAATGCTGATGTTTAGAGAGGAGATTCTTGTCCATATCTTATCCAGGAGAACCATGTAGTCAAAAATATGCATGAGAATTTTCTCACTAAAAAAATATACTGGGACCCACTTCTTCTCCGAGATCCTAGCCATCCATCGTAGAACATGCGTTGCAGATGCCAAACACTAGTTTGGCTTGAACTCTAGTGGTCGCATGGTTAAAGGGCTCAAATGTCCAATAGGACCAAAGATCGTATTGCCCATGAGACATTGGTCCATGTAAGCATCAAGGGGGCCTGGGCTATCTTATTTTCTGAACCTTATCTATGGATTGGAAGTAGGCTCAGTCCCCTTATTGCTCATTTTCTGTGGCTGGTGTTTCTCCATGCAACTCATGGATGAGCTTTAAATAGCCAGAATTCTCAAAAACAATGGGGACCTCACAAAATAGAAAAAGCTCCACACCAGAAACTGCACAGTGGGACAAAGTTCAGCATGTTTCTCTATTGCAGTGTCGAAAATTACAGTCATGGGCACTTCTCTTCACACCTATTCTTCTCGAGATTCTAATATGAGAAAGAGAGGCTCCTAAGAAATTGCAAGTTTCTCCAATATGAGCACAGGTTTTTCTCCAAAAGCTTCTCTCTTCATACTGACTCAATATTGCTCACCAGAACTGATGAAGTGTAATTCCAGATCCCATTCATCGAGGGCCACAAAGATTTGCAAGTCGTTCAGGCTGTATGTAATTTGTTAGAATTTAGCCCAAATTCAGATTATGAGTGCCTCATCCAGAAGTTATTTAATTCATCATCCCACTCCTACCTGTTTGAATTCTTTGGAGCCAATGAAAGCTGTTGATGCAGAATTTGGTTGACGTTGAATTGAGTTAGAGTTGGAGAAGAAAAGGTCACCATCAGTGACCTGCAAAACAAAATCCCATCCAGAGTTGATGGTGGTGGCTCCGATAAGACCCTCCGACGATCAAGTCAGCTCTTCTGGTTAACAAAAATGAAGTACTCAAATAAAAATTCAGCAGAATTTTGGAAAAGAGAAGAGAGCTTAGAGAAAACGTATCTGAAGAATTCTTTTTTATAGACAGAGCCTGTTGTAACCATCCGGTAGTAGAATTGCCTATAGCAGACTGATAAATGATAGTCGTAACCGTCCTGATCAATAACAATCATAACCGTCCGATAGTGGAATCGTCTGTAGCAGATTGATAAATGACAGTCATAACCATTCTGATAAATGACAATCATAACCGTTCAGTAGTGGAATCGCCTGTAGAAATTCATCTGAAGAAGAGGTCCGAAAGAAGTTCGGCTTTTGGAGGAATCCGACTGAAGGAGGGTCCGGAAGGAGTTCGGCTCCTATAGAAATCCGATTGAAGGAGATATCCGTAAGGAGTTCGACTTCCGAAGGAATCCGATTGAAGAAGAAGTTCGGAAGAAGTTCGACTCATGTAGGAATTCGACTGAAGAAGAGGTCCGGAAGGAGTTCGGCTTCTGAAGAAATTCATCTAAAGGAAAGGTCCGAAAGGAGTTCGACTGCTAAAGGAGTTCGATCGAGGTTCGGCTGCTGGAGGAAGAATTTTCAATCGAAGTTTTTCATGATTATTAGTCGCATTAGGCTAAGCATCAGATCAGACTTCGACGAGAATGAGATTTATCCTCAATAATAGTTCCCCCACTTTCGAGTTCGAAATTTAAAAGAAGAGAGTACAAAAAGACGACTGTCGAAGTTCTTTTCTGGGCTCTACACCCGTTGAGGTTGAAGTTGAAGCTCGGAGGAGATACCATCTCCAACCGAGATTGAAGATCTCATCTCTTGTTGACGTTGGCATTGAAACTCGGAAAAGATCTTATCTCCAGTCGAGATTGAAGAAGATCTTATCTCTTATTGACGTTGAAGTTGAAGTTCGAGAGAGATCTTACCTTCAACCGAGTCGGAGCCTCTCTTCTCACCTCGTCTAAAAAGAACGAGGTCTTCGACTTTGCTCACGTTAGGATGAGGTTCTCCTCTTATTCTTAATGGACTGTAGGGACATATAAGGATCATTGTCAGGGCCTCTTCCTTCATCTCGTCTAAAATGAACGAGGCCTTCGACTTTGCTCACGTTAGGATGAGGTTCTCCTCCTGTTCCTAATGGATTATAGGGATGCATAAGGACCGTTGTCAGGGCCTTTCTCCTCATCTCGTCTAAAATGAACGAGGCTTTCGACTTTGCTCATATTAGGACGAGGTTCTCCTCCTGTTCCTAATGGACTGTAGAGGCGCATAAGGACCATTGTCAGAGCCTCTTCCCTCATCTCGTCTAAAACGAACGAGGCCTTCGACTTTGCTCACATTAGGATGAGGTTCTCTTTCCGTTCCTAATGGACTGTAGGGGCACATAAGAACCATTGTTAGGACCTCTTCCCTCATCTCGTCTAAAATAAATGAGGCCTTCGACTTGCTCATGTTAGGATAAGGTTCTTCTCCTGTTCATAACATGGCCACTACTGATTGCTTATTTCCTATCATCACATAATTTTTGCATCAAAAAATCATAATATTAAAATGGAGAAGTTTTATTGAAGAAAAATTACTGGTAGTACATTCTTAGGAATTACTGTAGAGTTGAAGTCGATTCATTTTTAATTCTTTTGCTATTTTTAACCTGACGATCAGCGCTTCATATTCGGCCCCATTATTAGTTGCAGAAAATTCGAAGCATAACGCGTACTTGGCGACGACTCCCTCGGGATTGACTAAGACTAATCCCGCACCTGTCCTAGTGGAGTTGGACAAACCATTCACGTACAGGATCCAAAAACCTTCAAGAAGATCGGCACTTTCTTCAGAGAGGCTCGGTTGCAACCATGGGATGCTGGTCCTATTTCGTTCAAGCTCAGCTTTATCTAGAATGGTGCATTCAACTATGAAGTCAGCCAGTGCTTGAGCCTTGATTGCTGGCCGAGGTCGATAGTTAATATCGAATTTCGTTAATTCAATGGCCCATTTTACAATTCTTCTAGAAGCATCCGCTTGATGAAGGATTGCTTTGATCGGCTGGTCAGTGAGGAGCATTATAGTATATCCTTAGAAGTAAGATCGAAGTCTTCTTGCTGTGATTAGAAGAGCATAAGTCAATTTTTTCAATTTTGTATATTTAGTCTCGGCATCCCTTAGGATCCAAGTTATGTAGTAGATTGATCGCTGTACTTTCGCCTCTTCTTTGATCAAGACTGCCGCTAGTGCCGCAGGAGAGACCGCAAGGTAAAGAAAAAGCTCCTCTCTGGATTCAGATTTAGCTAGTAGGGGGCGAGCTGAGGTAGTTTTTGAGCTCATCGAACACCTTTTGGCATTCCTGAGTTCAGTGAAAATCTTTCAATTTTTTGAGGATTTGAAAGAAGGACATGCAGTGTTCGACCGATCTAGAGATAAAATAATTCAAAGATGCCATCTTCTTGATCAGGCGCTGAACTTTCTTGATGAACTTTAGAGCAATCATCTCCTAAATAGCTCAAATTTTCTTCGGATTGGCCTCGATCCCTTGTCTCGAGACCATGAATTCCAAAATTTTTTTTGAGGCTATCCCAAAGGTGCACTTGGTTAGGTTCAGCTTTATCTTATATTTTCTGAGCATATCAAAAGTCTCTTCAAGGTTGACGACATGATTGACAGTCTTTCAGCTTTTGACCAGCATGTCGTCGACGTAAACCTCCATATTGCGATCGATCTGCTCCTTGAAGATTTTATTGACCAAGCGCTGATAAGTTGTGCCTGCATTTTTAAGTCCGAAGGGCATGACCCTATAATAGTAAAGGCCACGGTTAGTAATAAAAGCAGTCTTCTCCTCGTTCTTCGATGCTATCCGAATTTGGTTGTAGCCAGAGAAGGCATCCATGAAGGTGAGAAGTTTGTAGCCTGAAGTCGCATCCACCAGTTGATCGATTCTGAGCAAAGGATAGCTGTCTTTTGGGTAGGCCTTGTTAAGCTTCTTAAAGTCGATGCACATCCTCCACTTGACATTGGCTTTCTTGATCAGGACCATGTTAGAGATCCAAGTTGGATAGTTGATTTCTCGGATAAATTTAGCATTGAGAAGCTTGTCAACTTCTTCTGCTATTATCTTCTGCCTTTCTGGTGCATGGCCTCAAACTCTTTCTTTCACTAGTCGGTGCTTAGGGTCAATGGTCAGCTGATGTTCCATAATCTCGACGTCAATCTCAAACATATCCACCAAAATCCAGTCGAAGATGTTGGCATTCCTCCATAAGAAGATGATGAGCTGCTCCCAAACTTCATCTTTCAGATTGGAGCCAATTTGCATCGTATGCTCCGTGTTTCCGTCATTCAGAGGGATGGTCACAAGATCTTCTATGGACTCGCCCCATTCTTCGGCAAAGTTATCGCGGACATCTAGTCCGTTAATAGGATAAGGGTCAGACTATGCTTTCTTTCGCAGGACAATTGAATAGCAATGCCTTGCCAGAGCTGGATCTCCCTTGACCTCTCCGATCCCATAATTTATCGAAAACTTCATCTTCAAATAATAAGTTAACACCACCGTCCGAAGTGCATTTAAACTAGATCGGCCAAGAATTGCGTTGTAAGCGGAGGGAGCTTTTACTATCAAAAAATTCACCTACGCTCCAAATTATTTTGGATATTACCTGGCAACCACAGCTAGAGTCATTACACTTTCAATTGGTACTACAGCATTAGTGAAGCCTACTAGGGGAGAGTTTATTGGTCTAAGCTGACTATTAGATTTTGATATTTTGGAGAAAACATCATAAAACAAGATGTCAGCCGAACTTTCATTATCAATTAGGACGCGACATACATCATAGTCCGCTATATTTAAAGAGATTACAACCGTACATTGTGCGGAAACTGTACTCCCTATGCATCCTCAGTGAAGATTATGGATTCTTCAGCCTTCCATCTTTTCACTGATCCCCCAGAGCCGCTGGCCTCTTCTCATCGAAATTCCCAAGAGATAGTGTTGATGATGCCGAGAGGCAGTCGATCTCCTTGTTGTTTCTCCCTCCTTGGTGATTTAGGCTGCGACAGTGCCCTCGACCGATCTTCTCTCACTTCAGGCCGACGTTTGAGGAATCGACCCAACCAACCTCTTTTGATGAGCTCCTCGATCTCGTCTTGGAGCTGAATGCATTCTTCAGTATCGTGGCTGTGGTCACGATGGTAGAAACTGTATTTGTTAGGATTGCATTTGTCAAGATAAGTGCGCATCCTTTCTAGCCTTGGGAGTTGCTCCTTGATTTCTATCAATACTTACATTTTTAGAATATTGAGGGAGGCATAGTTATGAAACCTTCTGAGGGGAGAACTTCGTCGTGCTCTTCTATCAGAGCTTCTTTGACGATGAGCTCAAGGAGGAGTTTGGGCTCGCTTACGCTCGAAGGGAGTCCGTGAGCACGATCGAACTTCATTCGGTCCTCCATCAGCTGTGGATTTATTAGATTTGCTCGTCTGCAGCTCTCGTACGGCTTTCTCATCATTCAATTTGAAGATTTCTTCCACTCGGACATATCCTTCAGTCCGAGCTAGCAGATCGACAAAATTCTTGGGATACATTTTTTTAGGAAGAATAATAAATCGTTCTTCTGAAGGCCATTTTTGAGTGCGGCTATTATAATAGACTGATCTAGATTTTGGACTTTCAATGCAGTGGCATTAAACTGGGTGACATAAGTCCGGATAGATTCCTCCTCTTTCTGCTTGATATGCATCAGAAAATCCGAACCTTGGCGTGGACGTCGGCTGCTGATGAAGTAAGCCACAAACTGATGGCTCATCTGGTCAAAAAAAAAGATCGTACTCGACTTCAACATCGAGTATCGATTTCTTACTGCTCTCTTTAAGGTAGATGAAAAAGCTCGGCATAAGATGGCGTCTAGTGCGCCATGGAGCAGCATTATGGTCCGAAAGGCCTCCAGGTGATCGACTGGATTAGAGATTTCATCGTAGCTTTCAAATTAAAAAAGCTTAAAGTTCGGTGGAACAAGCTCTTGCATAATCCTCTGAGAAAAAGAAGGGTCACTGCAAATATTATTACCGTATGAGAAGGAAGTATGATGGAGCTCTTTAATTTGTCGGCTCATTTCTTGAAATCTTTGATTTAGAAGATCTTCACGATTGTTGATCTTCAGAGTTTTTTGATGGGATAGAGGCAAAGCTCCCCTCAGAGTCGAATCATGATCTGAGCAATGGCTCTTTGCCCTCTATTTTCACTTTTTGAAGGTCATCGACCGGCTAACCCGAGTCGACCATCCTCCGACCGAATCATGGGGCTCTGAAAAAGTCTGCTCTAATCGAATTGACGTCGGAGCCTGCCTATATATGACCTGCACTGCCTCCGTAAGACCGTAAACCTGCTGGACTAGCAGGTTGAACTGCTCTGCATCCACCATGGCTGTAGGTGGAGCTTGAATTGCCGGAGCTAGGATGGGAACAGATGAATTTGGATGGGATCTAGCTATAGAGGTCGTTGATCGTCGGATTAAAGCTTTTCTGGAAGGCATTTTTTTTGGAAAGAACTCTAAAGAGAAAAAAGAGAGATCATTGCTGAGTACTCCTTTAAGAACAAGAAAACCTTAGAAACAGAGGGCCCTCCTTCTAGCACCAATCCTATTGGTGCAGAAGTTGGTTGACGCCGGATCGAGCTGGAGTTGGAGAAGAAGAGGTCACCGTCGGTGATCTGCAAAATAAAGTTTCATCCAGAGTCGGTGGTGGTGGCTCCGATAGGACCCTCCGACGATCAAGTCAGCTCTTCTGGGCAACAGAAATTGAGTGCTCAGGTAAGAATTCAGTAGAATTTTGAGAAGAAGAAGAAAATTTTGAGAAAACGTATCTGGAGGATTTCTTTTTATAGACAGAGCCTATTGTAACTATCCGATAGTGGAATCGCCTATAGCAGACTGATAAATGGCAGTCATAACCATCATGATAAATGACAATCGTAATCGTTCGGTAGTGAGGTCGCTTGTAGCAGACTGATAAATGACAGTCGTAACCATCCTGATAAATGACAATCGTAATCGTTCAGTAGTGGGATCGCCTGTAGGAATTTGTCTGAAGGAGAGGTCCGAAAGAAGTTCAGCTTCTGAAGAAATTTGTCTGAAGGAGAGATCCGAAAGGAGTTCGATTCTTAGAGGAATTCGACTGAAGGAGAGGTCCAGAAAGAGTTCGGCTTTCATAGAAATCCGACTGAAGGAGGATCCGGAAGGAATTCGGCTCCCGTAGAAATCCGACTGAAGAAGAGGTCCGAAAAAAATTCGGCTTTCAAAGAAATCCATCTGAAAAAGAGATCCGGAAGGAGTTCGACTGCTAAAGAAGTTTGGCCGAAATTCGACTGCTGGAGGAAGAATTTTCAATCAAAATTTTTCATAATTACCAGTCGCATTAGGCTAAGCATCAGATCAGACTTTGGTGAAAGTAGGATTTATCCCCAACAAAAGCTATTTTTTGAGCATTCCTTTTGTAAGTAAACTATTGGTTTAGTGACGATGTTGTCTCTGTTCCTCTGCCCACCAAGGTAATCACATGATGGCAGTAGGTTTAGCCCTTCACCATACCCAAAAGTTAACACCACCAAATAACACCCCACAAGTCACAGAGAATAGATCAAGAGAGCAAGCTTCATTTCCCCCCTCACCACACCAACTCAAAACCATAGAAGAGTTCAGGAGAGTCCATGCGCAATATATTAAGTTTGGACTGGACCAAGTTCCCCGTCATGCCAGAGATCTCGTTTCTGCATGTGCTCGCTCTGACTGGGGCAGCATGGACTATGCCTACTCGATCTTCCTCACTCTTGATGACCCAGGGACATTCGACTTCAACACCATGATCAGAGCTCATGTTAAGGACAATGACCCAGAGGCAGCACTCCTTTTGTACAAAGAGATGCAGGAGAGAAGTGTCAGGCCTGACAACTTCACCTTCCCTTTTGCTCTCAAGGCTTGCGCTCAGCTCTCAGCCACTGGAGAAGGGATGTAAATCCATGGGCATGTGACCAAGCTTGGATTTGAATGTGATGTCTTTGTCCAGAATAGCCTGATCAACATGTATGGCAAGTGTGGGGAGATCAAGCTCTGTTGCAGAGTGTTTGAGCAAATGGGCTCTGATAGGACTGTTGCTTCTTGGAGTGCTATTCTTGCAGCTCACACCAGAATGGGCTTATGGAATGAGTGCCTGAAGCTCTTTGCGATGATGACAGCAGAAGGTCTGAGGGCCGACGAGAGCTCCATGGTCAGTGCTCTCTCCTCGTGCGCGCACATTTGGGGACGTACGATCCTGGTAGAAGCATGCATTGTTCTTTGCTCAGAAATACTAGTGGACTCAATTTAATGGTTCAAACTTCATTGATCGATATGTACCTCAAATGTGGGTGCCTGGAGAAGGGGATGGCAATCTTTGATAGGATGCCTGAGAAGAACAAATGGACATACAGTGCTGTGATCTCAGGGCTGGCGATGCATGGGGATGGTGAGAAGGCTCTGCAGGTCTTCTCGAACATGCTCAAGGAAGGCATAGAGCCAGATGAAGCCATCTATGTTGGAGTCCTGAGTGCTTGCAGCCATGCTGGACTGCTTGAAGACGGATTCCGGTGCTTTGATCAAATGAGGCTTGAACATCGGATCATGCCTAACGTGCAGCATTATGGTTGCATGGTGGACCTTATGAGCCATGCCGGGAAGCTGAACGAGGCCTACGAGGTGATCAGGAGCATGCCAACAGGGCCGACCGACGTGGCTTGGCGCTGCCTGCTGAATGCCTGCAAAGTTCGTGGAAACCTGGAACTTGCAGAATGTGCCAGTAAAAATTTAATGCAGCTAGATGCTCATAATGCAGGAGATCACATAATTTTATCAAACGTACGCTAAAGCGCAAAGACGGGATGATGCAGCAAGGATCAGAGTAGAAATGGTGGATAGAGGAATGTTGCAGGTTCCACGATACAGCAGGGTGGAGGTGAAGGGTAGGATGCATACCTTACCCCCAGAGTGATGAAGTTTATGAGATGCTCTATCAGATGGAATGGCAGCTCAGATTTGAGGGCTACACCCCTGACACATCCCAAGTGCACAGCCAGAAGCTTGCAATTGCCTTCGCCTTTGTAAATACAAGCTACCAGACTCCAATACGGATAGTTACAAACCTGAGAATGAGTGAAGAATGCCATACTTACACTGCACTGATTTCAAAGATATTTGAGCGGGAGATAATTGTCGGGGATCACAACAGGTTCCACTGCTTCAGGCAAGGGGCCTGCTCTTGTGGAGGTTACTGGTGACTGGTGAACATCTCCATTTCCATCTGAAGCAATTGCCTTACCATCACAGATCTTTCAAGCTGAAGCAATTTCCTTCTCAAATGTGATTAATGAATCAAAAAAAGGAATTTCCAAGCATCAAGAGGTCAAATCTACTTATACATTTAACATTGTTTCTCAAAGCCTGCAATTTGTTTATGATGCTGTGGTTCTATTTTATCTTTTCTTCCATGTAGGTAATATTCTATGTGAAAAATAATTGAAAATGTTAAGGCAGTTTAACAGAATTAATAATGGAATCTGTTTATGCTTGCTTGGCTGCAACACAGTAGAGCATGTTCTTTGCTCTTATGAGCTGGTTCTTATTCTTCCAAAGTGTACATTGTATAACAATACATTCTGCATCTGAATCATTTTTGGCAATCACTTCCAAAAGAACATTAAGAGAGAATCGACTGTGAATCCCAATTAACAGTACAATCTTGAACCTAATTTATTTGAATTGATAAAATGGCAGATGACACTTCTTTGGCTCTTGGGTCACCACTTTCCAGTGACACACCATGAGGATCTTCTCTAACAAGCAGGGGCAAAACACCAACTGAGCTCCAAAATCTGATTACAGCATTGCTGGCTTCTCCCAATATAATAGCAAAAATTGCATCATAACCACCTGCTCCAGGGACTCCTGCTAATAGAATTCCTTCCATATTCATGGTGGCATCCAAAAGCTGAGTTTGTGATTCTGGCTCTATCTGCAAAGTCAGCAGGGAAAAAAGATCAACAAGCTAAGTTCAATATGCAAGGCAAGTTGAAAAATCGAATGACAACCGCATTATACGCTCAGAGTTTAAGACCAGCATGTGTGTACATGTCTTAAAAAAATATCTAATGGTTTCTTGCACCAAGAAGTTGATTCAATTTGTTCTCATGCTAAACGAGAAGGTTAGGGCAGGGATCACGTGGAGGCAATCACTAAAAATTCCACAGAACAACAAAATTTACTGTATCAGTAACCGAGTTATGGGACAAGCAAGAAACCAACTACCTGAGAGATGTCATATTCTGATAATTCAGTAACCACCACAGATACATCATATCGTTAATTTGAGTAAATATTGGAGGCATGATAGCCCTCCATAAGAAGTAACAAATAGGTAACAGAAGCAACATTGAGGTTATGATGTTCCCAAATTTGGAAAAGATAATATCTATTTTGTATGAGCAGAAATAAAAAGATGAATCAAAAGAGTTCTGTACCATGAACTTTGTATCACGTACATCACTTAGACCTCGGAAAGTAACGTAAGCAAGAGTGAAGAAATAGAATAAATATAAAAGAAAAAGCAAAATCCCGAAATAAAAAGGGATTTCATTTTATTTGCACTTAGCACATAAATAGAGTTCAGTGATGTAAGTGCATCATTAGAAGCTAGGATAGCACCAGCATCTTACAATCTAATTGCCATAAAGATTCTACCAAGCTGTGACAGGTTTCCTGAAAGCTGCCATTTTCCATAAAGCCATAACAAGGATTCTTCCAGGAATCACAAGACTGCATCCCAAGAGCAGATAAAACCACCCGAATTACAGCTGATGGTTCTAACTGCATCTAATGAAGCTGAGCTTGGAATGTGCCAGAGCAGGGAATTGCTGATCTCAAAAGGCACATAGAAAGCATTAAAATATAGTAAAAGTTATGAAGATTCAAATCCCAATATTCGTAATGAAATTTTCTTTTGTACAATTGAATATAATGTGATTTTATTTGTCCCACAGACAGCATGTGAGAAAATAAGGATGAGTTCTCTAGCAGATCTAAAAACGTTGACCAGCGTATCACTGGATAAAAATGGTGGTGAACCAAAGAATACTAGAGAGCTAACTTGGATGGCCATTGGTTGAGGACAAAGTTATACAGAGACATCTTACATATTTTCATAACCTGAGGACATTTAGGGATTCCTTCATTAAAATCAGTGCTTAAGTAGACTTCTCATTGAAAATAACTGATTGAAATCATCATGAGTCTACAAGAATTTACAGCTTTAAAAAAAAAAAAAAAATGCAAGAGGTACTAGTGATTGTTCTGCAATACATAACTTGCCAGAGGAATAATCAACAGGAAATTGTAAAGGTGCACACTGTATCGCAATTAAAAATGGAGCACTTTAAGTCTTCACTGCAAAAATAAAATAAAACTTACTGGCACATCGGCAGCCTTGCCCATCTGTTGCATATGACACCTGATCTCAAGGAAAGCATCTCTTGCTCCTAACAGGGACTTCACAATAGATTCTTGATGCTGATGGGCAACTTGCTCCATCCACTATAAAAAATTCAGTTCAATGCTTTTAGCATGGTATAACCCTAAAAGTAAATAATTCCAGCTACAATTGGGGCTGACTACGGGTCAGGTCAGGTTCTGGTTGAGTCCAACTTTCAGTTGGGTCCAAAAACCCTCAATCCATACCTGACCCCTAACAATCAGGTTCAGAAAAACACATATCCATCCCTTTTATTTTATGTGGACCCATATCCAACCTACCAACCTATGGAAGCTCTTCATTTGTCATTTATATACAAAAACAAACCATCTAAGGTTGTTGATATAGGACAACACAGGGTTAAAACTGTTTAAAGCTAATTCCAGTGCATAATCTCATTTAATACCCTGCAGAAAATCAATCTGCAGAGCCATCAATCCAGTGAAGAAGAAGACTAACAGCAGAGAAAAGAGAGAATAGTAGAAAGTAGGGAAGAAAAAAGTGAAAGTAATAAGAGAAGAAGATGAAGAACAAAGAAATGGAGAAGAGAATGGGATAGAAGACAGAGATAAGAAAGACCGAACCCTTCCATTCATTCAATACAAATCAAGTGTGACGCTTTTTCATTCAACCCTAGTAGACTGTTTTATAGACTTTATATGATTTGCTTTCCAAGCCAACTAGGACCCTTGATAGGCAGGTAACTAATCCCCAAAATATTTTCTAAAAAAACTTGGAATAGCACATGATCCTATATAGAAAGACATTTAAAACAATCAAAATCAAATCTTAATAAATTCATGACTTGTCCAACACAATATATTACCTAATGTAGGACTCTTTTATACCAATTATCTAAATAAAGTTCCTAAAAATACAAAAAAAAACCCACATGTTTATATTTGCCATTAGTTGCGCATCCAAATAAAGCAAGAGAGAGAAAAGGAAATGAAAATAGGGAAGAAAGCATGATAAATCTTGAACTTATTTTGCAATTCATTTTTCACTTCAGTATTTTTTTTTCTCTGAAACATCAATTACATTTTTCATTAAAAACCTATTAATAGCATAGTTTCTTAATCACTGAAACCAAGCCTGGACTAGCCTATGGTCAAACTAGATGTGAAGTGTATATCCAACCCAGGGTGACTCATTAGTCATTAGGGTTGGGGGTCAAATGCAAATACAACCAATTCATAATCAGGTTTGTCTTGGCTATCCCAAAACTCTACCTAATTATGAGAAAAACCCTTGCCCAAACTCATTAGTTTCAGAAAAGTTCAGCATCCAGATCAAGAAATTGCAACCCTTACTTATGATGACGCAAGATATGTCTATTTCTCTTCTTTTTTCTAAAACAGGTTAAAATTTTCTAAGCCTTCTCACTTATACTATGACCCTGATCCTGAATTGTAAAATCTTAAACAACAAGGAATTATATTTATTTATATGCCATAGTGCTAATTTCCTTTCCATTTCATTTATTTGTTTCTTTTGACTTAATATAAGACTGGGTACCCAAACCGAGACAAAGCCTAAGTAAAGCAACCCAAAAATAAGATACTGCGATAAAGAGGGAAGAATTTGACTTTGGTTTAAGAAACTACATGCCACATTGAAATTAAAATGAGATGACCGTGTGAAATAAATTATTTTTGCCTTTTACACAATAATTTGAAGAGCTAGGTATTCCAGCAAAATAAGAATAATCAGTAAATAAGGTTCAAAAAGCTGCCACCAAATATTTGGGACAATACTTTACAATAATTGTTACTTCTGGCAATAATTCGAAGAAATAAAATTTATTTCTCGCAGATTTGATGATCAAATCCTCTCAATCATTTTGCTATTTTAATTTGCAACTAACTGCCTAAGTGATCCTTTAATAGCATAGCTGCATAGGTAATGAAACTAGTAAAGAATCATTAAATCCTTATGAAGATCATTAGTTCTGGTGTAACTTGTAACCTAAGCTTTTTCCTGAAATATTAAATTCCCACTGGAATGAAAAGTTGCATATGCCTTCCCCAAAAGGAAAATGTATTTTGTCCTAGCATTAAAATTCTTATATTTGTTTTCTATGAGATCTCAAATTTTCAAAGAAGAATCTAAACACAATATATTTATATTTTGGTTAATTCGAATTATCCCTTAAAAGATAATAATTTAGTGGGTACAAAGAAGTGTGCTTGAGATTGGACAAAAATATGGAAAGCTAACCAGTCAAAGACAAAATATTAAATGTCGAAAGGTTTACTCAAATTTGAAAGCAATACAAATTTCTAATGGGTAAAAATGAATGCATAAGAAAAAAGTTACCCTCTCATGTCCACAGCCACTGCAAACAGCTAAAGTATGTCTGTAAGCCTCCCAGTGATCCTCTGCTAATTTGTTTAAACTTTTGAGTTGTGCCTCAAGTACTGAATTAGCATATGCTAACTTTTTCCAGGTTTCTAGGGATTTCTGAGGATCGGACTTCTGCCACTGCTTCACAGCACCTACCATTGATGGAGTAGATGAACCTCCAGTACCAGGTTCTCCCAGTAGCTGCAAAGAGCACAATACTACCATTTGAAATCTGAACTCTTACCCCTGCTATAAAGAGATGCGCATGTGATGTGAACTTATCAAATTTTTTCATATTATAAGCAAACAAGCGATGGTCTCAGAACAGAAAGAAGCATGAATTATGTAGGCTCCTGCAACTTCCAACAAAATTAGAAATAGAAATGGTCATGCTCCTCCAAACATTTAGCTCACAGATATGAAAAAGAGCTTTCATCATTTATGAAATTGCAGTTTAGTCACTATGTAGGTATTCAGGAAGTTGATGAACTTACAAGGGTCATGAGCGGAGGCAAAGAAAACTGAAAATTCTCATGATCCCACTTCTCTTTAAGAATATCAGTGACTACTTCTTGCAAACTGTTTCCTCCCATAACCTGTAGTTTCACAACAAAGAATGTAAGTTCTTTATCTTTGTTATGACCAAAGTGAACCTTATTTAGACAAAATAAATAGGTTTGCCGGCGATGTAAGAGGTAACAAAATCTTTATGTCACCTAAAACCTAAAATAAGTAGGTTTTTATCCGGATCAAGCAACCAAGACATACAAGAAAATTAAAGATCCATCATAACACAAATAATTTTATTCATAAAACAAATCAAACAATATCTTTATTTGCACAGGATTGAATCAACTTTTTCTTATGTTACAATTACAGTGACTTTCAAGCTTGTATGTAGCTACCCTTTTTGCTGACTTAACAAACAGGTTCAGATGTTTCTTCATGATTGGAGGACAAGATTTAGCTCCCCAACACAAGCAGTGAAGTTTCTGTACAGGAACTCAAATCTACCATTAGCCGTTCTGTATACTCATATATGGTGTCATACTTGAGAAAAATTGAAGCCAGTGATGCATACAGACATGATTGGATTACAAAGTACTCAAGGAGCACTGTAGATGGCAGATCAGAATCTCTATTTTTTTTTTTTTTTAATTTTCTTATTTTAATGCAACTGGAACTGAGCCATTTTGTTTGCCTCATGAGAAACAGGGCTCAGATGAATGATAAAGACTGCCTGCTTGTAACAGAGGACCTGAGTTTATATCTATCTCTCAATAAACATAAAAGGATAATATGTTTTACTTCACTGCTTCAATGGACTTTCTCAAAGTTTAATCAGTATGGTTCCTCAACAGCAATGCAAGAAGCCTTTTCTTACATCAGAATTTCCAAGTCAGATTGGTCATCCTCAAACAATCGCCTCCCTAAAAATCAGCAAAACATGAAATACTAGGTAAACCCAAAAAGAGCCAAGAACTGGTAGATGATAGAGCTGATTAAAACAGCAAACAGATGACTCCACGAATCAAGTAAAAAAAATAAACCCCAAGAGTTTTTATAGCTAAAATGACAATCATATTTGCTATTCACATATAAAATCAAGTAGGCAGAATAGATGCAGCAAGAGAAAACCTGAGCAGAAGAAAGAACTGCAGGAGAAAATCTGACATAGCGTTGACTACCATAGACAGCAGCACTGACATCAAAACCACTGCCAATTTTTCCCTGAGCAATACAGTGAGCACTTTGAGCAATGACATGTACAAAATCAAGATCTGAATTACTTGTATTCCCTTCAGGAAGGCTTTTTACTGAAAATGGGAGATTAATAACTCCAAGGTAGTGAAGTAGAGCTGCAACCACTGATGTGGTCATTGCAGCTGATGAGCCAAGTCCAGTTTTTGCAACCTCAGGTTTGCATTTCTCTCCAGCAATTGTTCCATTGGAAGCTTCTGAATTAAACATAATTGAAGAAAAGGGTGGAAGTGAAGCCAGTGCATCTGGAGTCAAAGGCAGTCCATGTGCTTCAATCTAAAAATAAAATTTCACACACAACTCAATTTGGAATCATTTGAAATAAATCAGCTAAGAACATCATTGACAATCATTAGACTAAAATAAAGAAACAACATAAAACTTGGCATGGCGGAAACAGAAATGGGAACTATATACTCCATGTATCTCAAATCGCATTTAAAAAGAAATCAAACAAATTAACAAGTGAAAAAAATGGAAGTCTTTATGGTCATGTGACTGATTTATTATATTAAAGAAAATGGATAAATCAATGAAGGCAATCAGGAGAGCACCATACCTGATTTCTATAAGAATAGAAGTCATTGCTACCTAAGATTGTGATATCAAGACCTGCACAAACAACCCATGGAAAACTTAGCATGTGAAACCAAAAGCTATGTTATGCCTAAAATGGTAACAATCAAGGTATGCACAATATAGATGAACTGATAATAGAGAAGAATCAACATAGGGAAAATCACTTGAACTACCTAGCAGAAGAAGTTTATTTAATGCATCCTTCTTGTCCTTGTCAAGGAATATCACCTTAGAAGCTGCTACAGCATATTGTACAGCCTGTTCCACAAAAGGGTTCTTCGACTCCCTGATATTTCAAGGCCATAAAAGAGTCACTAAAGTCTTCATGTTAAATTCTCTGTTGGAAAGAATGGCAAGCTCCATAGTGGTTTCTGCCCACGATCAAGCTACAAATTCAAAATGGTTACGTTGCTAAACAATATGAACAATTGCAATTGTTACCAATAAAACTCTTAAGAAAAGAAGATTCATATTGCCCCATTATAAACCAGCATAAATGCCTCTTCCATATAGGTATGGAGGCGTTGATGGCAAAATAATCGATCATGGTCCCTCTCTACTTATAAGTTAGAAAATAACCATGAACAACAAGCTCTAATCCATATACTTGAGCTAAATATGGTGCTAGAGTTATATGGAACCCCAGAAGTGTGCCACAGCCTCTTCTACATAGGACCTTGATGCCCCTATCCAGTTAGGTGTGTCACAAGCTCTTATAAACACTCCCATTTGTTAACTGTTAATACCTATCACAGCAACATGGCATTTTACTTAGATCCATATATGAATACCAGTCAACAGGGTTCTTGTATCAAATGACATTTCTAGAAGGTTGTAAATCACATTAAGCTTCAAATCATATTTAAGGAGAGCTTGCAGATTGAAGCCACTTTATTTTGATTTTTGCTGATGAGGTCCAACTTTTTTTTCCTTTTTCAGGATGACCCAGTTCTAAAATTTTTGGATGCTTTTATCCTGAACCCATATGATACAATCTAGCTGGATGTCTAAGTGGATTTTAATGCACATAACCTTTTATAGTGAATACTCTTAATTTGATAGTGAATGACCATTGTTTTATATAAAGTGCATCTTTTTAATACTGCATGCATGTAATTGCTAAGTTGCAATGCACATCACAGGCAGGAGCATGGTCACAAGGCCAGGAGCACAAGTGCCTGAAGATCTTCAAACTAGGCCATTCCTGCAAAGAAAGAGAAAGGCCTGAATCTTAAAAACAAAGATAAAGCAGGCCATTTCTGGAAAAAACAGAGGCCTGAATCTGAAAAACAAAGATAAAGCAGGCCATTTCTGGAAAAAACAAATTCTCATCGACCCAATATTGGCACCTGCACTGGATCAACATTACACAGCACATGCAATGCTGGTCACCCTGTGCCAGTGACACATCCATGAATTGACTTGGTCTTACAAACACACCATTGTATGTTGTGGCACGAAGATCTCATCTAAGTAATTACCTCTTAAGAAAAGAGTGGATGATATGAAATAACATGAGATAGCAGATGTCAACAAAGATGATGCAACACTATGAGCATGAATCTGAAAGAAATTATAAAACTGAGACCCAAGGCTCTGGGATCGAGAAATGCCTGCTTGAGAATTAATGTCACTTAACCATATAAAAACCCAGAGATTTGCAAGAAGATGCTATAGTAGATCAACTTGAACACTATGGAGAACCAGGTCATATGATGTGACCTTGAGAATAACTCATCCTTGTATACAGCTTATGAAAATAATAACAGTGACTCTTATAGAAGATTCAGTACAGTGATAAAGTGCTTCTGAACATGGGCTGGCTGCTACTTGATGGTCTTAAACTTTGCGAAATTGATCATATATGTAGGAACTAATCAAGATGATTCCTATCTGTTCTTTAGGATGGCACTACCCTACTTTTTAGCAAACCTTTCACAGTTCTTACATGCAACAAGATCGTGTAATGCTTGAAGTGTCCCTTCTCTTAATTTTCTTCATGATTTATGTAATGTCAAGACCAATGCATGGTCAAGTGCCTAGCTCCACTTCCCTGAACAACTTCTAAGGAGAGAACATTAACATTCTGTTAATCATGAATGCAGAGTGGAATCCTGATTTATTGCAAAATACTAACAAAGAAACTTCATCCACATTATCAATCCTATCTGCGTGTTTGTTCAGTAAATTATGAATGCACACATTTTTTTCATTCTCCTATGCCAACAGTTGCAAGCATGCTCATATGCACATAATGAATATCATAGATTCAAAATTACAACAATAACAGCCATTTGCAACAAATATCTCAATTCAATGGAGACATACCTTGAAGAGATGCACTGAAGGGTTGAGTTCTTGAGTGACAACTTGTAGGTTGCCTCTCTAGAAAGCTGGGGAGACTTTACTTTCACATCCGTCCATGCCTGTAGGAGGAAATAAGCAAATTAAACATTAAAGAAATGGTTCATTGGCATTGAAATCCTCTAACAATGTAAGAAAAGGAAAAAAGATAAAAGATAAACATTGCACTTCTATTAAAGCATCAAGCCTATCAAGAATATGCAAATTAAACATCAAAGAAATTGCTTATTGGTGAGAAATGCGCTAACAGCATGATCATTTTCAGATGGTGACTAAAGCATGAAAAATTCAAATTATATGATCCTTATAACATTATTCATTTACCAGATTCTTTGTATTCCTTTTTTTACATGAATCACTTACAAATATGGTTCACTCCATCCTGAGTCCTGCCTGAATAACAAAAATGTGAAATAAGTATTATGTGAAGCAGTGAAAGAAGAAGCATGGTTGCAGATGGCCAAAAAAAAACAATTATCGCTTCTAATGGCCATTTCCAGTCTCAATGCTTAACCAACAGTGCGAAAGAAGCAAGACAAAATGTCTACAATTTGTTTTCCAATGTTAAAATTTTCCATTTAACAGCTTAATGAGGAAATCTTAATCATCTAACAATCTACAGATCAGTTTTGCAACCGATCATGCAGTGCTTTGTCATCATTCAGTTTTGTGAAATTTGAATAAACAATATATAAATCCCTCAATCCCCAGTCAGAAGTTAATGGAAAGTTTGACAACGCTTGACAGTTTTGATATCGATGTGATGAGGATAAGGACTTGCAAACTGCTTCTTAGGAGGTTGGGAAAATGAGGGGAAGGAGAAAAGGAAATAGATAACGCGTCATCTCCTTATAGTAAACAATTGACCCTTGATCAATTGTATAACTCACTAAAGTTGAATTCTTCCCCCCCATCAAGAACCTAAACACGACTCAATCTAACAATAATTTTTTTAAAAAAGGCTACCGACTTGGGTTCTTTCTTTTTTTTTTTTCCTTTAACGTAGAAAATCTCCAAATCTCACAGCTGAAACAAGAAGAGTAGCAAATGCAGCAGCAATAGATTGATCTCCTTGTCGTTACCGGTCAAGTTGGGATTCTTCCCACTCCTAATCAAGAAACGGCACAAAAGATCCAATCTTTTTCAAATTATGAGAAGGAAAAACTCACCCAAGCCCAGCTCTCCGGCTTGACCTCCTCGAACAGTGGCCTCACTATCGCATAGAACCGGGCATTCGTGCTGAGAACAATCCCCGCATTGGGCCTCTCAAGAATGAGGTACCCCCCAGTTATCAAGACCTTCCCGGGAGCCGACGCAACTCTATAAGAAGAAGCACAAACCAATTCAGAGATGGGAAACAACCTAAAACCCTGAAACGAATAGATCTTGGATTAAAAGAAGAAGAAGAAGAAGAAGAAGATAAATCATAAACTTACACTTCCATCACTCTCTTCCACTGCAAAACTGATCAAGTCTGAGAGGAATTTTGCTATCAAACACCAAAAAGATGACAATAAGCTCACGCAAAATGTAGAGAGCAAGAACCCAGAAGCCAAAATCCCCAGAAATTCCAAGCTCGATAATCCCAAAATTAATTACATAAAGATTGATGTAAAGCTTCAGAAAAGATCCGTCAGCATCGAAATAGAGAAAGAAATGGGAAACGAAAGAAGAGCGAAGCAGGGGCTGAGATGGCGGGGATGGTACCAGGGCCGATCGGTAGGGTTTTTTGGAGTTCGCGGATAGAGATGGGAGTAATTGCCCCGCCTACCACCAAGACGGTCTGGATTGCAATCCAGCGACGTGTTCGACGCGTGTCTTAAAAGAGAGGACTATCACCAACGGCAATCCCGTCGCTTATTGCCTATATCCCGTCATGCGGTCTTAGATGCGTATCCGCGACTGAATCCTGTGGAAGTGGAGAAGAATGGACGCTACAAGGCCCAATCTTCTACCACCGAATATTACCCCTGGCGTTGCAAATGGCACGAGATGTGGCTGCTAAGCCTTGGAAACGACACCAGTTTACTCAAGTGCTTTGGTGCAATGCAACTCCGTGCAAAAGAAATCCCCTACTTGGTTTGCAATATCTCGTGGGGCCCTCTCTAGTCGGGCCCTCTCTAGTCGCCGCCTTGCTCCCCGGCCGGGATTTTAGCCTTTAACCCCAGCCACCGTCAGCGAATCGCATACCCTTCCCTTTCTAAGGTTTCTGATAAATTCAGCGATCGAAAGCATCTCTTTTCCTCCGCCCGTGCCCTTAATTCCCAATCCCTGGTGCATTCCCCTCTCTCAGATCTCTCCAAAGCGTATGTAGATGCTCTATTTGAATTCTCAATCTATATCTTGTTTCTTTTTTGTCAAACTATCTCTTTTATCCCCCCTTCTCCATCCCAGAGAAGGGTTTTCTTTCAACTTGCTCTAAATCCTAGATGATACTGAGATGGGGAAGATTATTCCATCTTACCTCGAATCGGACATTCAAAACCCTAAGAAATCCCAGTAATAAATGCCACGAAAGCTCCCAGCTTCATCTTTGCCCTCAGGTCGTCGAGTCGACTGTGTGGAGCTGCCCTTCGGATGCAATCGCTCTAAGCTTCTTCCTGTGGTGTGCTCGCCAGCCAAATTACTTCCACGACGCCCGGTCCTTCGACCGGATGATCCCCATTGTTGGCCGGCTCACCGAGCGCTTTGGTTCTGTTGCAGCGATTGTTAAGGAATTGGAGACCATTGGTTGTTCCGTGAAGGCGCAAACTTTCATGATTTTACTGAGAATTTATTGGCGGGGAAACTTGTATAGGTTGGCATTGGAAGTGTTCGATGAAATGAGTAGTAGAAATTTTGTTCCCAACACCTTTGCCCGGAATATGGTTCTTGATATACTATTCAAGGTTGGTCATTTCGATGCAGCAATGAGGTTTCTGAGAGATACTCACTTCCCAAATTTTCTTAGTTACAATATAGTAGTATGTAATCTTTGCAAGTCCCGTGATTGGTTGAGAGTTCTGGATGTTTTAAGAGAGATGATAAAGAAAGGATTTCATCCCAATACTGGAACTTATGCAATGGTTCTGGATTGCTTTCACAAGGCAGGAAGGCTTATGGAGTCACTACAATTGCTAGCTTTTATGATTGTTTCTGGTAATCGACCCAACATAGCCATTTGGACAATCTTGATAGACAGTCTATGTCGAGCTGGGAAAGTTGATTCAGCCAGTAGATTGTTGGGAAAGATGATAGAGTCTGGGTGCTCACCTAGTGTTGTCACTTATACTTCTCTTATCAAAGGGTTTTTTGAAGCACGAATGGACAAAGAAGTGCTGAGGATGTTAGATTCTATGTTATCAAGTGGGTGCAATCCTGACCTAGTACTGTATAATGTTCTGATTGATTGCCTGTCTAAGGTGCAAAAATATGATGATGCAATTTATGTTTACCTTCTTCTGCATGAGAGCAAACTAAAACCAGATTCCTATACTTTATCTTCTTTATTGTCTGCAATATGCTCATCAGGTAAAATGAGCTTGCTTCCCAAAATTGTTATGGGACTAGATGTTTCTATTGATCTTGTGGCTTGTAATTCCCTACTAAATTTTTTCTGCAAGGTGGGTCATCCATCTCAAGCTGTAGCGTTTTACAGTGATATGGTTGAGAGAGGCTTTGCACCAGACAAGTACAGTTATGTTGGATTGTTGAATGGTCTGTGCAGGCTAGGAAAGATAGACTATGCCATTAATTTCTATCATGCTATTGTTGCGAATGATCCTCATATAGATGCATATGTCCATACAGTGATCCTTGATGGACTTACTAAAAGAGGAAAATATCACTGGGCCATTAGGCTGTTTAGGAAAGCTGTTAAGGAAAATTATTGCCTTGATGTTGTATCCTACACGGTTGCTCTGCATGGGCTTTTTAAAGGTGGTAGGTTTCAAGAAGCTTGCAGTTTGTTTGACCAGATGAAGCAGTTTGGTGTGATTCCTAATACTTGTACCTATAATGTGATGCTTCTTGGCCTTTGTAGGGCTAGAGATATTGATGCAGTTAAGCAATTGCTTAGAGATATGGAGATTACTGGAATTGAGATGGACTATGTCTCATTCAACATAATAATTGCTTTCCTCATTAAACTGCGTCGGTTTAATTCAGCTTTCTTTGTATTTAGTAAAATGTGTGATTTGGGAATGAAGCCCAACAAGACCACTTACTCATTACTGTGCAAGGGACTTGGCCATGTCTCTGCTGAAGGACTGGATAATCAGTATTCACAATTGGCATATAATCTTGAGGGTACTGATTTTGTTTACAGCACTGAGTCTGATCAGTCCACTGAACTTCTTGTAAGCTCGGGGAGTTAGCTGAAGCTCCATATGCTGGAACATGCAAAGAAATGCATGGACTGTGATAGTCTCATAAGTATGTAAGCAGTTGCTTGTGCAGAGGATTTGCTGCACTTGCACATGAAGACATGAAGATGCCTCAGAAGGTTTTGTGGTTCAGAAGCCTTTTCCTGTCCTACTTAAGGTATCACACCTTTACTTTTTAGTATCCAATCTTCCTACCAATAAATAAATAAATAAACATATCCCACTCACAGAAAATGAAGCTGACTTGTTATGTCAACAAATTATATGATATCTTATGAAAATGAAACTTTTATGCAATTCAAATCAGTGGCTCTTTCTGATTGGATATATTTTTAGTTGCTTGAACTATATGTGCTTTAAAACTGTGTTCAGGAACTTTGTTTCGTCCTTTGGTATATAAATGTAAACATTGACTAAGTAAACCTTTATTAAGTTTGAATTCTTCTTGTTTCTGCTTAAGATACTTTCCCTCACCCCTAACTCCCCCACTGGACATCACACAGGAGTAGAATCTGGATTTTAGTATGTTACTTTGTATTTCTGCTGAATAAAAATCAAATTTGTCTACCACTTCTATTTTCTATTACCTTTTTTTTTAAAGACTTGACATGATCCCCTTTCTCTTCTCACTTCCTGCTGAATAGCATCTTGTTATCAGTCAAGAGATCCATTCTTGTAGATAGTGTGATGATGGGATAAGCAATAATTTTTCTACCTTGAACAAAGGATTTATGATGTTACATTCTTACCCCAAGGATTTTTTGGTGTTTTTGGTAGGAGTGATTTTTTGTTGTTTAGCTGGAGAAGGGTTACTTAATTGGAAAGATATTGGGATTGGATATACTCTCTTGGCCTAGATGGCCTTCCGGTTCTTGAATGACTTTTCTTATGATCATGGTGGGTTGTGCTTGGATAAATAATGGGGAGTTTCTCCATCCATATGCAGTACTTGCACAAAAGCAGTCAATGGGTTTTATTGTTTTGCACATTTGGGTCTTAGTTATATGCTTAAGCTTAATTTTTTGCGAGAACATCTTTGATGATATATAAGAGGGAAAGCTTTGAAAGAATTCCCCCTGCCTCTGTGTCTCTATGTGTGTGTGTTGGGTGGGTTGGGTTGGGTGGGGGGGGGGGTGGAGAGTTCGGGATGTTCAATCCTTATCAGAGTTACCTTCTTGGATCCTACCTATCACTTTTCTTCCATTCACTTACAAGGTGTTTTTTTTTTGATTTATTGAAGCTTATTCATGTGGCTTCGCTTATTAGGTGGGTGTGGCAGATATGTTAGTCAGCCCATTCATTGACAGTTATGTGGGGGAATAGGGTGGGCATTGTTGATAAATAGGTATCTTCACCAGCATCTCTAAGTTATTTTTTCTAGTTCTGTAAATTTTCTGTGCGCCTTTGCTCATTTACATATCTTGTAAATCTCCTATGCAGCTATGCTAGTATAAAAGAATTGAATCTGACATGTAGGAAGAAAAGAACCTATGAACATTCTCATTGTTGTCTCCTGATGATTTATTTGATACTTAAAAAAATTGTTGCTTGGAGTAATATAGTCATTCAGAGCTCTTTAAGTTTTAGGTGATTGACAAAAATAGTTCTATATAGGATGCCGGGGCTTCTTATTGCAGGCATTTTGGCATTGGCTGGGTTGGATCCAAATGGTAAAATGTTTGATAAAGGTATGCATGCTTTCTTGAGAATCCTCCATCTGGCTCATTTTTTATACTTAGGTAGAGAAACGTGGTATGTGTTTTTTTTTTATGTGCTTATGGCAGGAATCCTTCACTATCTTGGTAGCAGGAATCCTTTATTTATGGCATCATATGCACTTCTGAAAATCTGAGGAAACTCAAATTGACACCTGCTTTTCAAGCACCTACTAAGAACTTTTTAAAATATCTGATTCCTCAGACCTGCACCCATACCTGCTCATGATTTTGGTGACTCAGATCACTATAACCCAAAAATGCATAATTGATGTGGACCCTACCAGAACCCTATGCAGACATATACTCTACATGTTGGGTATGGGTCCAAGGATGAACCCATGCAAGCATTTGGTTGGGTTCCGGCTCTACTAAAAGTTTACCTAACTCATCATGTTAGGACATGGGTTTGATTGTTAGGGACTTGACCCAACTCAGACTCAGACCCAGACCTAATCCATACTCGATAAGTTATCTCATGTATAGTATAAATTTACAATTACATCCTTCACTTTTCTTGTAAAACTTATCAGTTTTTCTTTGAATTTATGTCCCTATGTCCCTGGTGAATAATTTTGTGGGCATGGAGGAAATTGAGTTTTTTAAATAATAGTGTCCACTTGAGACTGAACTTGGACTTGATCCAACCTAGATTCAATTTCTTCCCCACCTGATCCTGCTCAAACCTAACCCGGAGCCCCCAATGGGCTGAGCCTTTGTTAGGTAATACTAGAATTTGACCTAGCTTGATAGCATCCCTAGTTGTAAGAAAGAAGGCATCCTAGTGCACGAAGCTCTTACCACTACAGGGTCTGGGGTGAGACATACATAATCATGAACCCAAGTGCGGAGAGGTTGTTTCCGTGTTTCAAACCCATGGCTCCGGGTCACAATGGTGCAACCTTAATGTTGCACCAAGGCCTGCGTTCTGTAGCACCCCTATTTCTACATTATGAAAAGGTTGAGAACCCCTTTGGAAAAACACCTGAATGATACTAGCCAAAATAGAAGTGTTTCCTTCTTCCACGCTGCCTATAATTGTAAACAGCTTGAACATGCATCATGTAGTCATGTTTATAAAGAACATCAAATGTCTTCTTTTCTGTCTTGAATGTTCGTGGCTTTAAGTTTAGCCACCTTCATTTTACGAAAGTTATAGAAATGGGGTGGGGGTGTATGTGTGTGTGTATTGTGCAATAAACTCTCAATGCCTGCCAAATAGCCCAGATAATATACTCTTTAAAATAGTTACAGGTGATCTCAAGACGTGAATCAAGTCAAATAGAGTAATTTATAATCATTAGATTGTTTTATAGGAAGACTGCATCATGATGTTATCTCCTAAAATTGATCTTCATGATAATAATTACATTCAATTTTACTGTTCTTACAACACTGTGCATTGATATCTGCTGGTGACATGCGGGTACTTGTAAATGCACATCCCTACATGCATTTAGTTCTAATTAAATACTTATCCTCATTTATATTAAAATTTTCAATATTTTACTTTACTTCTAATCATTTCTGCATTATTTCAAATATTAACATGAAGCTGTTTCTTTTTTATTATTAATTTCATTAACAGTCTCCTGGATTGAAGCATATGGTGAGCAATTCGATATGCTGATTCAGCTAGATGCAGTTACTGACGTGTATAACTTCGGTGTTGGGAACAAAATTACAACTGTATTAACTCCAACCAGAAGTGTGGATGGAATTATTGGCATAGGTTACTTCATGCAGGTAATCACATTGTTTTTTGTTTTTTCCCTGCGCGCGCGCGCCCGCAACTCCAACCAGAAGTGTGGATGGAATTATTTGGCATAGGTTACTTCATGCAGGTAATCACATTGTTTTTTTTTTTTTTTTTCCCTGCGCGCGCGTGTTGGTGGGGGGGCGGGGGGGGAGGTGTTGGGCTGGGGGTGCTATATATTTCTAGTTCTCTGATCAAGGAGATATGTATGGAATATTACTAAGTGTTCCATGATTAAGTCATGGACCTGTCAAACTTGGGCCCAATTTTCTTTTGCTAATGGAATTAACTTTTAAAAATGGCTTGGGTCTTTTTCTCTATACTTCAAGTAGTAAAATCCTTTAAAGTTCCTATGCACAGATCCTCAAATTTCCATCTTTTTCTGGTCCTATCCTCATGTGGCAGTAGATCAACCTCTTCATACTTTTCTCTTCCTCTTGCTAACAAAATTAGAACTCAGCATGCTCAGGTATTAAATGTAAAACCATATCTATTTGAAAGACCAAAAATAAGGGTGGAAAGGAATTCTTGTTGCCTCTCAATCTATGATACTTGTTAATTTTCAGATTATTTCCATCCGAGGCAAGCTTTTTGAGCTCAAAAGTTAGTCGGGTCACCAAAATGAGGATCTAAAGTACTAGATGTGATCGGCGTGGTTTAAACTGCCTAGAAACCAAAAACTATATATTCTAGGCACTCTTTAACTGTGCATTAAGTTGCCTCAAAATGGATGGTACAAGAAGAATCAATATCCTAAAATGCATCCTAAGATACATAAATTGGAATCTAAGGTTGTGTTTGGCATCATTGTTACTTTCCTTTTTTCAAAGAATAGAAACAGGTATTCTGTTTCAATTTTTTCATATTTCTGAAAACAGAAACCATGATTGGTGTCACCATTTTTTATAACAATTGGTTGCCTGTTCTTGAAGTAGGCATTGAAGGTGTGATACCTCATGGTTTAGCTTGAAGTAGAGGACACTTATCTTGATTGAGGGTGACTCCTGGTGGCTAGTCGGTGGGTAGATGCGGACCTCCCAATGATCCTGAGCATGAGGCTGCGGCTGTGGCACATCCTGTGGTAGAGGGGCTAGATGAAGCTAAGAGATGGAAGAGTAATAAGAGAGAAGGTATGATAGGATCAGGGATTGCATACGTATTTCAAAAAAAAGCATCGTTAAACTCTAATTTTAATTTTTATGAACTTAATTTTTATAAATTTATTTAAATTATTTTATTTTATTAAAATTTTTAATTTTATTAAAATTTTTTGACAAGAATTTTGTTAGGATTCAAGTTAGCTATTAGAATTTTATTAGATTATATTTTGATTTCTTTATTTAAAGGCTCCACCTATGTGGAGAAAGACAAATATGAATAATTAATTAAAAATTTAAAAAAATTAAATTATTATTATTATTATTATTATTATTATTATTTTATTTTATTTTTATTTTATTTTTATTTTATTTTATTTTTTTACATCAACCCCCTCTGTCTCTCAAAAGCCACCGCTGTTTTTTTTGATCTCTTTGTTGCTTCCCCTCTTTACTCTTCCGGTCCGCCTCAAACCTACAGACTCACCACGACCTCCTCCGCTTGCCATTTTTGCCACCGACCGCCGTCGACATCTCGCCTCTCGCCATCATCCACCGCCCGACCGACGAGTAAGACGCCTGCATCGAGCCCTTTGTCGTCTCCTCCCTCCCCGGCGCCAAACCGAAACGAACACATGCCATCGGCCTCTCCGCCTCCTCCCTTGTCGACTGCCAACGCTGCATCACCGCCTTCCCGCAGTCGCCGCAACCGACCATAGAGCTCCTGGACCCGATGAATTGGATACGAGCAGAGGCCTCACTGCCGACCGACCGTCGTTGCCGCTGCCCTCTCCATCCTAATCGAAGATGCCCGGGATCTTCGATTCCCGACTGCGAGATCGAGTGGAACAACACCCCATCCCGTCTCACAGATCGACTGAGCTCCGACGCCGTTGACCTTGCCGATTTGCCGGCGACTCCTCCGTAGATCGTCGGTCCACTGACCGGTCTATAAACGGGGTCCATAGACCCGAAAAAAATATCTTCAACAACCACAAGGTAAAAGCTACGATCTCTTCATAAAAAATTTAGATTTTTTTTTAATTTTTACGTAATCTAAATTGCGTGGGCCTCTAATTTTATTTTTTTCTCCACATATTTGCTATTGCATATATTAAACACCACTATTATACGAACCAAAAACATAGATATTAATTTGGACTCGATAATTTTTACTATGAGCATCATAATTAAAAATTTTAAATATATATATATATATATTTCTTATCATGGCTATTGGTAATTTAAAAGATGCACAAACTGCAATGAAAAAGAAACTAGAAACTATCAAAAAAAAAAAAAAAATCTCAAATAATCTTCTAAGAATCTTTAAATCAGATCTACCAGTTTTTGGACCAAATTTACTCTGAGATTAGTGAGTTTCGCGCTACCAAAGTGAACAGCCCCATAGATATGGCATTTTTATAAGTCAACAGATAGAATGTTAATTATCCTTAAGAGAATCAAGAAAGCTTCGACTCGGCGATCGGCGGCCTGCGCGCCAGGTCCATCTGCTCCCGTTTCAGCTCCGACAGCTCAGGTTCCACACGAAGCCACCGCAGACGTGGAGCAGTTCAACCTGCTGGTCGGATTCGTGGTCCCGTCGAGATGATGCTGGCCGTGCGACAATCTCCGACGGGAACTTTGCCAGCAAATCCACCATGAGAACGTGAGGAACCGGTCTTAAGGAAGAGCATTTGGGCATACCAATCGTCCTAAGGAAGGAGGAACGGAGAGCAGAAGTTCTTCCGTAGAAACGGAACGAAGTTCGGCCGCGTCCACGACCTCCCCAGTGCAAGCGAGGCCGAACTCCCCTCGAAGCTCATCATCAAGGAAGCCCCGACAAAGGGGCATGAAGTTCTCCCGCGGAAGGTTTCGCGGGAAAGCAGAATGAAGTTCAGCGCAAGCGAGGCCGAACTCCCTCTCGAACCCGTCATCGAGGAAGCCCCGACAGAGGGGCATGAACTTCTCCCGCAGAAGGTTTTGTAAGGAGGCGGAACGAAGTTCGACCGTGTCCACGACCTCCATGGCGCAAGCGAGGCCGAACTCCCCTCGAAGCTCACCATCGAGGAAGCCCCGACAAAGGGGTATGAAGTTCTCCCACGGAAGGTTTCGCGGGAAAGTGGAATGAAGTTCGGCACAAGCGAGGCCAAACTCCCCCTCGAGCCCGTTATCGAGGAAGCCCTCACAGAGGGGCATGAACTTTTCCCGTAGAAGGTTTCGCAAGGAGGCAGAACGAAGTTCGGCCGCGTCCACGACCTCCCAGCGCAAGCAAGGCCGAACTTCTCGAGCTCGCCATCGAGGAAGCCCCGATAAAGGGGCATAAAGTTCTCCCGCAGGTTTCACAAGAGGACGGAATGAAGTTCGGCCGCATCCACGACCTCCATGGCGCAAGCGAGGCCGAACTCCCCTCAAAGCTCACCATCGAGGAAGCCCCAACAAAGGGGCATGAAGTTCTCCTGCGGAAGGTTTCGCGGGAAAGCGGAATGAAGTTCGGCGCAAGCGAGGCCGAACTCCCCCTCGAGCCCGTCATTGAGGAAGCCCCAACAGAGGGGCATGAACTTCTCTCACAGAAGATTTCGCAAGGAGGCGGAACGAAGTTCGGCTGCGTCCATGACCTCCATGGCTCCCCCTCGAGCCCGTCATCGAGGAAGCCCCGACAGAGGGGCATGAACTTCTCTCGCAGAAGGTTTCGCAAGGAGGCGGAACGAAGTTCGGCCGCGTCCACGACCTCCCCAGCACAAGCGAGGCCGAACTTTCCCTCGAGCTCGCCATCGAGGTAGCCCCGACGAAGGGGCATGAAGTTCTCTCGCATGTTTCACAAGGGGACGGAATGAAGTTCGGCCGCGTCCACGACCTCCCCAGCGCAAGGAAGGCCCGAACTTTTCGAGCTCGCTACCAAGCAAGCCCCGACAGAAGGGCGCGAAGAAGTCCTCCCGAAAGGTTTCGCGACTGCGCCCCCCCTAAACGCTCCTCGAACTCAAATTTTCACGAAAGTTGAGAACCAACCGCCAAGACCAGAAGGGTTGCGGTCTCCCCTAAACAAGCGCGATCGAAGCAAGTACTGCCTCTACCATCGCGACCATGGCCACAACATTGAGGAATGCGTCCAACTCCGAGACGAAATTAAGGAGCTCGTCAGAAAGGCGATGCCAGCCTGAAGCAGGAGAAGATCGGCCAACGGCGCTGTCGTAACCAGAAACAACAAGAAGGTCGGCCGCCTCGCGGCGTCATCAACATCACCCCGGGAGGAGCTTGGCACATCGGTGATCCGTCATCTCCCAGTGTCAAAGCCAAGAGAAGCTTACTCTAAATTGATTGAGAAGGCCAGCATGAGATAGAGGTCGTCCGGCCTAGGCCTTGCTGCCCAAGGGAACCCGTAGGAACAACGCCCCTGAAATGGGGATGTGCTGCTTGTAGCTTCCCCTCGGTAAAGTTCTTCCCCTTCAATTATATATTGTTTCTGGGCGCGAAAACTATGACAGGGAAAGAAGCAGTTAATAGTCGTTGTGTTAGGAACAGGAGGAGAACCTCGTCCTAACACGGACAGGTCAAAGACCTTCAACCTTGGCCGCAGGAGATAAGATCTCCTCCGAGGCAAACTCGGCTGCAGGAGATAAGATCTCCCCCGAGTGTCCGGGCCAAGCTCGGTTGCAGGAGATAAGATCTCCCCCGAGTGTCCGCATCAACCTCGGCCGCAGGAGATAAGATCTCCCCCGAGGAAAAGAGATAAGATCTCCTCCGAGGCCAAGCTCGCTGCAGGAGATAAGATCTCCCCCGAATCGCTTCAACCTCGGCCGCAGGAGATAAGATCTCCCCCGAGGAAAGCTCGACTGCAGGAGATAAGATCTCACCCGAGCTGCTCGCATCAACTTTGGCCGCAGGAGATAGATATCCTCCGAGGAAAGCTCGACCGTGGGAGATAAGATCTCCCCCGAGCGTCCGGGCCAAGCTCGGCTGCAGGAGATAAGATCTCCCCCGAGTGTCCGTTTCAACCTCGGCCGCAGGAGATAAAATCTCCCCCGAGGCAAACTCGACTGTAGGAGATAAGATCTCTTCCGAGCATCCGGGCCAAGCTCGGCTGTAGGAGATAAGATCTTTCTCGAGTGTCCGCATCAACCTCAGCCGCAGGAGATAAGATCTCCCCCGAGGAAAGCTCGGCTGCAGGAGATAAGATCTCCCCCAAGCGTCCGGGCCAAGTTCGACTGCAGGAGATAAATCTCCCCCGAGTGCCCGCTTCAACCTCGGCCGTAGGAGATAAGATCTCCTCCGAGGCAAACCGGCTGCAGAAGATAAGATGTCCTTCGAGCGTTCGGGCCAAGCTCGGCTATAGGAGATAAGATCTCCTCCGAGTGCCCGCTTCAACCTCGGCTGCAGGAGATAAAAATCTTCCCGAGGAAAGCTCGGCTGTAAGAGATAAGATCTCCCCCGAGCGAAGTTAACCTCGGCTGCAGGAGATAAGATCTCCCCCGAGCGTCCGGGCCAAGCTCGGCTGCAGGAGATAAGATCTTCTCCGAGTGCTCGCTTCAATCTTGGCTGCAGGAGATAAGATCTCTCCCGAGCGTTCGGGAAAGCTCGGCTGTAGGAGATAAGATCTCTCCCGAGTGCCCGCATCAACCTCGGCCCAAGGAGATAAGATCTCTTCCGAGGAAAGCTCGACTGCAGGAGATAAGATCTCCCTCGAGGAAAGCTCGGCTACAGGAGATAAGATCTCCCCGAGTGCCCGCTTCAACCCTCGACTGCAGGAGATAAGATCTTCCCCGAGGAAAGCTCGGCTGCAGGAGATAAGATCTCTCCCGAGCATCCGGGCCAAGCTCGGCTGCAGAAGATAAGATCTCCTCCGAGTGCCCGCTTCTACCTCGGCTGCAGGAGATAAAGATTTGCTCTGAGTGCCGCTTCAATCTCGGCTGCAGGAGATAAGATCTTTCCTGAGGAAAGCTCGGTTGCAGAGATAAGATCTCTCCGGGGTGCCCGGTCGACCGCAGGAGATAAGATCTCCCCATGCAGATCTCTCGTCTGGAGATAAGAGGAGATAAGCTGCTCCAGGAGATAAGATCTCTCCCGGGCGACCATGGTCAACCTCGATCATAGGAGATAAGATCTCCCTCGAGCGTCCGCATCAACCCTGGTCATAGGAGACCGAGCCAACCTCAGCCAGAGATAAGATCTCTCCCGATCGACTAAGCCAACCTCGATCAGAGATGAGATCTCTCTCGATCGACCGAGCCAATCTTAGCCAGAGATCGGATCTCTCTCAAGCATCCGTATTGATCTTGACTGCAGGAGAGG
Source organism: Cocos nucifera (assembly GCA_006176705.1). Taxonomy (NCBI): domain Eukaryota; kingdom Viridiplantae; phylum Streptophyta; class Magnoliopsida; order Arecales; family Arecaceae; genus Cocos; species Cocos nucifera. The sequence goes on from QRFJ01000114.1 coordinate 1,081,046, forward strand.
AGATCTCCTCCGAGTCAGCCTCGACTGTAGGAGATAATGTCGTCCCCGACGAGCTCAACCTCCAATCTCAATCGCAGGAGACAAGGCCTACCTCAACCTCGGTTGGAGATGGAATCTTTCCCCGGGCTCCAACTTCAACATCAACTTTAGCTGGAGATGAGATCTCCCCCGAGCTTCGACCTGAACCAGCACGGAGCCTAGAAGAAGACTTCGACAGTTGCCTTTTCTGCACTCCCTTCCTTCGAGTTTCGAACTCGGAAGTGGGGGGGCTATTGTTGGGGATAAATCCCGCTCCTGCCGAAGTTCTAAGTTCGATGCTCAGCCTAATGCAACCAGTAGCCATGGAAGAGCTTCAGCGGACGGGTCTTAGATGAACTCTTAGGGCCGACGGAACTGCTCAGCGGCTGAGTCTTAGTCGAACTCTTAGGAGCCGGTTGAACTGCTCAGCGGTCGAGCTCCTTCGGACTCCCAGCGGCCGAACTCCTCAGCGGCCGTCTCTTCAATCGGTCGAGCTCCTTCGGACTCCCGACGGTCGTACTCCACAGCGGTCGTTCTTCGGCTGAACTCAGCGGCCGTCCCTTCAGCCGGTCGAGCTCCTTCAGACTCCCAGCGGTCGAACTCTTCCGCAGTCGTCCCTCGGCCGAACGCCTCAGCGGTCGAGCTTCTTCCGAACTCTCAGCGGCCGAGGTTGAGCTGCACTCTTCCTGCCAGACGCCTACGAGAGCTGAACTCCCTCCAAGCTTTCTCTTCGGTCGGACTTCTTCGGGAGCTGGACTCGTTCCAGACATCCTTCGATCGGACTCCTTCAGGAGCCAGACTCCTCCCAGACATCCCCTTCAGTCGGTCGAGCTTCTTCCGAACTCCTAGCGGTCGAGCCTTAGCCGTACTCCTCCCGCCAGACGCCTACGAGAGCCGAACTTCCTCCAAGCTTCCTCTTTGATCGGACTTCTTCGAGAGCTGGACTCGTTTCAGACATCCTTCGGTCGAACTCCTTCAGGAGCCAGACTCCTCCCAGACACCTTCTTCGGTCGGCTGAGCTCCTACCGAACTTTTCAGCGACCGAGCTTTAGCCGCACACCTCCGGCCAGACGCCTACGAGAGTCGAACTCCTTCCGAGCTTCCTCTTCAGGAGTTCGAACTCCTCCGAAATGGGTACACGTCGAAGCTCTTCAACCCTTCATTCGGCTCCGAGCGGTTCAGTATCAAGATAGCTGCAGCCATCACCATCAGTCCGCCGCAAGCGACAGCGATCCGCTATCAGGCGGCGATGGCTGTCACTATCAACCTGCTGCAGACGACGCCTTCTCCTGGGATTGACTCCGTCGAACCTCGAGCGGCCCGCCAGCACGCGGCCACAACTGTCACCATCAAGCTCCGCCTATAAAAAGGATCTTCCAGTTATGCTAACTCGAATCTCTGATCTCAACGCTCTAAGCTCTCTTCTCCCTCTCTAAGCTCTGTGGAACTCATTCCCGAGCACTCCATTCCTGTTGGCCAGAGCTGACTTGATCGTCGGAGGGTCCTGTCGGAGCCACCCCTCATCGGCTCCGGACGGGACTTTATTTTGCAGATCCTCGGCGGCGACCTCATCGGCCTCCACTCCAGTCGGATCCGACGACAATCAGTTTCTGCACCAACAGTTAGTAATAAAAGCAGTCTTTTCCTCATCCTCCGGTGCCATCCGAATTTGGTTGTAGCCAGAGAAGGCGTCCATGAAGGTGAGGAGCTCGTAGCCTGAAGTTGCGTCCACCAGTTGGTCAATTCTGGGCAAAGGGTAGCTGTCTTTTGGACAGACCTTGTTAAGCTTTTAAAGTCGATGCACATCCTCCACTTGCCGTTAGCTTTCTTGATCGGGACCACGTTAGAGACCCAAGTCGGGTAGCTGACTTCTCGGATAAATCCGGCATTGAGAAGCTTATCGACTTCTTCCGCTATTGCCTTATGCCTTTCTAGCGCATGGCTTCGAACTCTTTCTTTCACTGGTTGATGCTTGGGGTCAACGGCCAGTTGATGATCCATAACCTCGGCGTCAATCCCAGGCATATCCGTCGGAACCCAGGCGAAGATGTCGGCATTCCTCCATAAGAAGGTGATGAGCTATTCCAAACTTCATTTTTCAGATTGGAGCCAATTTGCATCGTATGCTTCGCATTTCCGTCATTCATGGGGATGGCCACCAGATCTTCTATGGGCTCGTCCCGTTCTTCGGCAAGGTCATCGTGGACATTTAGCCCATCAATGGGACAAGGGTCGGACTGTTCTTTCTTTTGCAGGGCAATTGAGTAGCAGTGCCTTGCCAGAGCTTGATCTTCCCTGACCTCTTCGATCTCGTAACTTGTCGGAAACTTCATCTTCAAACAATAAGTTGACACCACCGCTCGAAGTGCATTTAGACCAGGTTGGCCGATAATTGCGTTGTAAGCGGAGGGAGCCTTTACTACCAAAAAATCCACCTATGCTCTGGATTGTTTTAGATATTATCCTGCGGTCATAGCTAGAGTTATTACATCTTCAACTGGTACAACAGCACCAGCGAAGCTTACTAGTGGGGAGTTTATTAGTTCTAGATGACTATTAGAGAAAGCATCATAAAACAAGATGTTAGCCGAACTTTCATTATCAGCTAGGATGCGACGTACATCATAGTCCGCTATATTTAAAGAGATTACAACCGCATCATTGTGCGGAAACTATACTTCCCATGCATCTGCCTCAGTGAAGGTTATGGGTTCTTCGGTCCTCCGTCTCTTCACTGATGCCTCAGATCTGCTGGCCTCTTCTCGCTGAAGTCACTCAGAGATAGTGTTGATGATGTCGAGAGACGGTCGATCTCCTTATTGTTCCTCCCTCCTCGATAGTTCTGGCTGCGGCAATGCCCTCGGTCGATCTTTTCTTGCATTAGATCGACGTCTGAGGAATCGATCCAACCGGCCTCTCCTGATGAGCTCCTCGATTTCGTCTTAGAACTGAATGCATTCTTTAGTATCGTAGCCGTGGTTACGATGATAGAGGCAGTATTTGCTAGGATTGTGCTTGTCAGGATGAGTGTGCATCCTTTTAGACCTCGGCAGTTGCTCCTTGATCTCCATCAACACTTGCATTTTCGGAGCATTAAGAGGGGTGTAGTTGTAAAACCTTCTGGGGGGAGAACTTCGCGCCCTTCCGTCGGAACTTCTTTGATGACGAGCTCGAGGAGTTTGGGCTCGTTTGCGCTTGGGGGGAGTCCGTGAGCACGACCGAACTCCATTCGGCCCTCCATCAGCCACGGATTTACTAGACTCGTTTGCCTGCCGCTCTCCTGCGGCTTCCTCATCTTTCAATTTGAAGGCTTCTTCCGCTCGGGTATATCCTTCAGCCCGAGCTAGCAGATCGGTAAAGTTCCTAGGGTACTTCTTCAGGAAGAACAGTAAATCATTTTTCTAAAAGCCGTCCTTTACTATAGCCATTGCAACAGACTGGTCCAAGTTTCGGACCTTCAATGCAGCAGCATTAAACCGCATGACATAAGCCCGGATAGATTCTTCCTTCTTCCGCTTGATATTTATCAGAAAATCCGAACCTCGGTGCGGACGTCGGCTGCTAACGAAGTGAGCCACAAACTGATGGCTCATCTGGTCAAAGAAGAAGATCGTACCCGACTTCAACGTCGAGTACCAATTTCTTGCTGCTTTCTTTAAGGTAGATAGGAAAGCTCAGTATAAGATGGTGTCTGGTGCGCCATGGAACAGCATCATGGTCCGGAAGGCCTTCAGATGATCGACCGGATCAGAGGTCCCGTCGTAGCTTTCAAATTGGGAAAGCTTGAAGTTCGGCAGAATGGGCTCTTGCATAATCCTCTGAGAAAAAGGAAGGTCAGTGCAAATATCATTATCGTGTGAGGAGGGAGTATGGTGGAGTTCTTCGATTCGTCGGCTCATTTTCAAGAGCTTTTGATCCAGGAGATCTTCACGATCGTTGATTTTCAGGGTTTTTTAGTGGAACGGGTGCAAGGCTCTCCTCTGGGTCGAGTCATGGTCTGAGTAAGGGTTCTTCACCCTCTGCTTCTCTTTTTCAGAGGTCACCGACTGGCTAGCCTAGGTCGGCCGTCCCCAGATCGGATTATGGGGCTCCGGAGAAGCCTACTCTAGCCGAATTGGCTCCGGGGCCTGTCGATATATGGCCTGCACTGCCTTCGTGAGATCGTGAACCTGTTGGACCAGCAGGTTGAACTGCTCCGCATCCACCATGGCTATAGACGGAGCTTGGGTTGCCAGAGTGGAAGCGGGAGCGGATTGGTCTGGATGGGATCGAGCTGCAGAGGTCGTTGATCGCCAGGTCGAAGCTTTTCTGAGAGGCATTTTTTTTTGGGAAGAACTCTAGAGAGGAAGAAGAGAGATCGCTGTCGAGCACTCCTTTAAGAATAAGAGAATCTCAGAAATAGAGGGCCCTTTCTCTAGCGCCAATCCTGTTGGTGTAAAATCTGATCGATGCCGGATCAAGCTGGAGCTGAGAAAGAGGTCGCTGTCGATGGCCTGCAAAACAAAGTCCCATCCGGAGTCGGTGGTGGTGGCTCCAACATGACACTCCGACGATCAAGTCAGCTCTTTTGGCCAACAGAAATGGAGTGCTCAAGCAAGAATTCAGCAAAGTTTTTGGGAAGAAGGAAAGAGCTTAGAGAAAACGTATCTGAGGGTCCCTTTTTATAGACGGAGCCTGTAGCAGATTGATAGTGACAGCCATAACCGTCCGGTAATGGGCTGCTCGGGCCCGCATGGGATTTGGTACGGAGAGAGAGATGTCGTTAGACTGATAGTGACAGTCATAACCATCCGATAGTGGGCCGCTCGGGACCGCATAGGGTTTGCTATGGAGAGAGGGTTGTCGTCAGACTGATAGTGATAGCCATAACCGTCCGGTAATGGGCTGCTCGAGGCCGCATGGGGTTTGCTACGGAGAGAGGGAAGTCATCAGGCCGCATAGTGATCGTTCGTTTAGATTTAATAGCCATAGTTCGGAGGAAGTAGGCGTTGGTTGGTAAAGAACTTTGATATATATCAATTTCAGAGGAGTTCGGACTTCTGAAGGGAATACGTCTAGAGGGAATCATCTGGGAGGAATACTACTTAAAATCTGAAAGTAATCCGCTGGAGGAATCCAGATAAAGTTTGACTGTAGGAGAAGTCTGAAAGGAGTTCGGCTTCTGTAGGCATCCGACTGAAGGAGAGGTCCGGTTGGAGGAATCTGACTGAAGGAGAGGTCCGAAAGGAGTTCGGCTCCTGTAAGAATTCGACTGAAGGAGAGATCCGGAAGGAGTTTGGCTTTTGTAGGAATCTGATTGAAGAAGACATCGAAGGAGTTCGGCTCCTGTAGGCATCCGACTGGAGGAGTTCGGCTCCTGGAGGAGAGGTCCGAAAGGAGTTCGGCTCCTGAAGGAGTGGTCCGAAAGGAGTTCGGAGTTCAGCTCCTGTAGGCATCCGACTGAAGGAGAAGTCTGGAAGGAGTTCGGCTTCTGAAGGAGAGGTCCGGAAGGATTCGGCTCCTGGAGGAATCCGACTGAAGGAGACGTCCGGAAAGAGTTCGGCTCTTGTAGGAATCCGACTGAAGGAGACGTTCGGAAGAAGTTCAGCTCGAGTTCGGTTCCTGAAGGAATTCGACTGAAGAAGAGGTCCGGAAGGAGTTCGGCTCCTAGAGAAATTCGACTGAAGGAAAGGTCTGGAAGGAGTCCGACTGATGGAGGAATCCGATCGAAGAAAAAGTCTGGGAAGAGTTCGACTGATGGAGAAGTCCAAAAGGAGTCTAGCTGATGGAGAAGTCCGGATGGAGTTCGGCCGTTGTAGGAGTTCGAAAGAGGTTCAGCCGCTGAAGAAATTCGACTATTTGAAGAAGTTCGGCTGGGATTCGACCGCTGGAGGAAGTATTTTCGATCGAAGCTCTTCCGTGATTATCAGTTGCATTAAGCTAAGCATCAGATTGAACTTCGGCAGGAGCGGGGTTTATTCCCAACAGTTCCTATTTGTTATAAAAATCAATTATTAGATCAATGGTACACTCTTAGATAAGGAAATACTTGCGTAACTGGCTACATGACTCGTTTTGAGGATCTATAGTTGAAATATAATATATGAGGAGTTATGGAATTTAGTTTCTAAATTCATTAGTGGTTTGCGAAATGATCTAAAAAGAGAAGTCTTCTTATATTCATCCGATTCTATAGGAGAGGGCTATCACAAAGTCCTAAAAATAGAGAAATTTCATAGAACTTCAAATCAAAAAAGAGGAGCTACTTTTGCTACTGAATTCGAGCAGTCTAGGTCTATCTCTATTAGCCGTACAAGGAATGTATCACAAGTAGCCCCTTTCCGTCTAGGATCAAATTCCTCAATCACTAGGGCCCGAGAACCTATGCCAAAGACTTCTCAATCAGCTAGTTCGTCAAACATAGTGTCATTATTGCCATGCAAAGGGTCACATAGCTGCTAGATGTCCACGTCATATCCTGATCATAGAACTAGAGTATGAGAAAGCACTTTCAGCTGAAAATGCACAAGAAGATTTTAATCCCTTAGAATCAACCAATTCAGAAAAAGAGCACGAGAAAGAATATAAAAAGTAGGAGGTCAGGTTAATGTCATGCGCCGTATGGTCACCATCCCTGTAGATTCTGAGGCTTGGAAATGCACTAGTATTTTTCATACATATGCACAGTGTGGGGATAAGGTATGTAAACTTATCATTGATGGGGGTAATTTTATAAATGTAGTATCTAAGTCTGTCGTTAATAGATTAAAACTAAAATCTCAACCTCATCTTCATTCTTATAGAGTTGCCTGGGTAGATAAAACATCTCTTCCTATTAATGAATGCTGTCTAATACCAATTAGAATGGGAGCTTATTCTGTTGAGATTATATGTAATATCCTACCCATGGAGGTTGCTAGTATTTTATTAGGTCGACCATGGATCTATGATGTAGATGCTCATAATTTTGGTAGAGAGAATACCTGTGTTTACATATAAAGATAGGAAAATTAGGTTAAATCCTGCTAAATCTAGTGAGTCCCGATCTTCTAGAAAAGACAAGAATGCATCTCAAACTCCTAAACAAAAGACCTGTCATATTTTAACTCATAAGAAATTTGAAGAAGAAAGTTTAGAATCTGGAATTATGTTAGCTGTCCTTCACAGGAATGGGATTCACTTGACCTTAGACTCCCAAGATAACCCACCTCCTAAAATTAAGCCATTAAGAAGAATTTAAGAATGAAATCCTAGAAAACATATCTAATGACCTATCTCCCATGCGTGACATCCAACATGCTATTGATTTAGTCCTAAGGTTATCGATATTTAATTTTTCATATTATAGATTGAATCCTAAGGAGCATGAGAAAATAAAAAAACAGGTAGTAAAGAAGACCATAGTTATAGTTATTGATCGATTTTCCAAAATAGCACATTTCATTTCTTGTCAAACAAATTTTGATGCTTCTTTTATTGCAAAGTTGTCCTTTAAGGAAGTCGTTCAACTTCATGATTGCCTTCTTCCATAATATCTGACCATCATATCAAATTTATGAGTTATTTCTGAAAAATCTTTTAGAAACTATTTAGGACAAATTTAATTTTTTCTTCATCCTTCGTCCACAGATTAATGGTCAAACAGTGGTTATAAATAATAATCGTAATAAATTACTTAGGTATCTAGTTAGTAATAAACTTAAGATATGGAATTTGTCATTGTCTACAGCGAAAATTGCCTATAATAATTCAGTAAATAGGTCTACTAATAAAAGTCCTTTCGAAATTATTTATGGCTTCAATCTCTGTCAACCTATTGAACTTGTTTCCTTATCTATAAATAACCGTACTTCTGAGTCTGCCACTTCTTTTATTAAACACATTAGACAAAAAATTGCTATGAATACAGAAAATTATAAACTTGCTGCTGATGCTCATCGTAGAAAATTAAAGTTTAACGAGGATGATTATGTAAATGTTCGTATTCGTCATAAATATTATCTTCTAAATTTATTCAAAAAGTTACATGTCCAAGCCACTGGTCTATTTTGTATTTTTTAAAAACTTGGGCCTAATGCATATTTTGTAAAATTATCTTCTGATTTAAAATTTAGTCCAATTTTCAATATTGAGGACTGCTATCTTATCGAGGCATATTCGAGTTTTCTACTATGCATGCAGGTGACAGCAGGGATCACGTTCTTCTTTCAGTGCCAGTTTCGATTCTTCCGTCACTTTCTTCGGCTTAATCAGATCAAATTAAGCATATTATTACAGATGAGATTGTTTCTTCTGCTGATGGAGGATTTCAAAGATTTTTTATCAAATGGCATGGCCGTCCAGACTCAGATGCTACTTGGATTCTCGAGGAAGAACTACGACATATTGATCCAGATATTTTAGAAGATTACATCAATTCCTCGCCAGAGTCGAGTTCTTTCCAATCAGGAGGGAATGATAGGAATCAAGGATTGCACACGTATTCCAGAAGGAAGCATCGCTAAACCCTAATCCTAATTTTTGTGGGCTTAATTTTTATGGATTTATTTAGGTTATTTTATTTTGTTAGAATTTCTAATTTTATTAGGACTCTGTAATAAGAGTTCTGTTAGGATTCAAGTCAGCTGTTAGAATCCTGTTAGGTTATGTTTCTGTTTCTCTATTTAAAGGTTTCACTTGTGTGGAGAAAGACAGACCTGAATAATTAATTGAAAATTTGAGAGAACTGAATTGAGTTTTGTTTTTTTTTTAAAAAATTTTTTTTTTTTTCTTTTGATTTTGCATCAAGTTGGGCCCGACAGAGGAGGCCAAAGAAGAGGGCCATGATGGTGTTGCCAACCTCCTCAATGAGGCCGGCATCGATGCGGATGGGGTGGAGGTCGAAGTCAGGAGTGAGGACATAGTCAATGGCACGATTGGTGGAGCCAAGGCAAAGGATGAGCTGCCGAGGGTGGAGGCAGTGGTGGGCAGTGTGGGGGAGGAAGGCAAGGGAGTGGGCGAGGACAGTGGCAGCGACCAGCCATGGGCCGAGATCATGGGGAGGTTGGGTGGAGGGGATAAGAGAGAGGTGAAAACCTACTTTTAAACAAGGTGAAAGTGAAAAATTTTCACTTTCACTTTTTTCTAAGAAACCGAGCATGTGGAAATTGAGTGTACTTTATAATTAGTAATGAATAAATATCGCTAAGGGAAATTGAGATCTGTCCCCTCAATTGACTGTTGTTTTACATTTAGTCGTTGTTGATGGAAAATCTTATTCCTGGCCCTTGGTTTTATTTGCCATTTTTTGTGTGATGCCTGTCCTGTGTGTAAGTTCGGAGAGAGGAGATATAACTGTCTTCAGAAAGAGGTTTAATTGTGTGCAAGGGACTGACATAAAATGCTTTATCGAGACTTGGTATAGAATTCAGTCAAATAAAGGACCTGGAGTTTTAAGTTTCTCAATTTTCTAATTGGTAGGAAAAATGATTTAGGGCCTTTTCAGCAAAATCCTACCAGATCTGGAAGGATATGGAGAGAAGAGCACATGGGGTGTGAGGATTGGAGGGGATGAAAGAAGTGAGAGGGGAAAGCATGGGGAGCTGTGGGTCCTGATCCTGGTGGGAAGAAAAACTTGTCCCCGGATCTGGCAGGATGTTCCTAAAGAGGCCCTCAGTATCCATTGATTGTACAAGCTCGTTTCCTATATGCAGGGAGTCTGTTCTATCTTACTGCTGCAGTGCTTGGCTACTTGACTGAGGGCTTGGTGTTTGAAGCATATCCAAACATGTCTCCATGGTTTAAATCTTTTACCAGTACAAAGCTTAAGAGCATTTGGTATGATATTAACATTTGCCTGTTATGATTGGCATATAGACCTGGTACCATACCTTCATCATTCGAGCAGGGCTCTGGCACTGGAGCACTGCTGAATTAGGTGTAGTAGATATAACTTCAGTTTTGTTCTAATGAAAAGGATTCTATGTTGAATGATGTCTTATTTTCGAGCACTCTGGTTAATTTTTTTTTACAATTATGGTTCCCATTTCTGCAATTTACTTCCAATTGAGTGTTTATTTCCTAGATTGCTCTTCTTCAGCCATTACCCATTGTTTGTGATATTCTGTTTTTCCAAATCTTTTGTGCAGGAGGATACATGCTGCAATGGCAGGTTTCTAGATGCTGCTCAACGGCAATCCTCCAGACGCATCAAACTTTGAATTGGTATTCAAGATTGTTCTTGCCGATGAGGAAAGTCAAAGTTGGCTTGCCAAAGCCCTAGTTTTGGTAATTCAGTATTAATTTACAAGATGACCTGAGGATCATGAAGGGCAATTATCGAAACTAGGCAGGCTAAAACATTAGTCCCACCCATCTCAGCCTCTAATAGATCCTCATTTGCTGAAATAGTGGAGACTCAATCTCAGTTATGAGTGCAATAAATGAGTCATTACTCAACGACAGTTTTAGTGGATTGAAAGTTTCAGTCCACCTGGTGTGCGGTATCATTTCCCTATAGGAAAACATAGCCTGAACGCTGCATTTTATTTAGATCAGTCATGTTCTTTTGACAAATAATATAGTTCTCATGGCTTTTGTACAACCAAAAATTTGTGTTAGGTATGGATTGCCAAATTGACTCATTGACTGTCCTATTTAAGATTGAAGAAATGATGGGAGTATCGGAACACCTGCATCAGATGGTGCTGATCTTGATCCATCTAGGTGACAGTGAAACAGGACTTTCGCACATGGAGATTGGCTGTTTTGCTGGTGGATCGCTTAGTTGCCATTGGAGGAGTTGAGTAGCTTTTGCTATCAACAACAAGCAGTTTGGATCGGGTACAAAGTTATGGCCGTCAAACACACAGATTGCTATGCCCTCTGTACATAATTAATAAAACGGAATTTTAGTGTGTGGAATATCAATGGCACTGGCAGGTGCAAGCAGATGGATTGGCTGTCAAGTATGATGATGAAGCTCCTTTCGGGGAATATTTAGTCTAACATGCTTGAGAGAAGAAAATTGGGTGAGATACGATTTTGGGTTTTTGCTGAGCATACTTAGTTTTCACGCGTCTTAGGTCGTTCTTGGGTAATAATGGAATGCAAGTTTGCTTGATCTGGATGATTAGTGAATTCTTTTTATCTTTCTATTAAGTGAATCTTTTCTGCCTTTTTCTCCTCGCTTCAATCTTGTCTATGTAAAGATGCTTGGCCGTGCAAGATGATATCGCTTGCGAGGAAGGGAAAACCTGCAACAGAATAATTGCAAAACGTAATTCCTAGTGTTTTAAAGTTCTCGAGGTTTCCCTGTTAATATGCATGCGACGCCGCCTTCATCAGGCTACCGATCTTACCTCCACTCATGGATATAGGTAGTTGTACATCCATAACATCCTCTTGCTTGGTCCGACCAGGTTGGTCGGTCTCATCAGCACCCATATGTTCTAGGCAAGTCGAATTAGCAACTGCCTAAAACTAATTTGATTTGGTTAAGAGGAGATAGGCTGCTTAAAGATTTTCCAACTTGAGATGACCATAACATTAAAACCAAAACAATAGATAATTTTTGAGAAAAAGAAAATATCCAACCTGACCTCCAATGTTGATTACTAATATGATTTGTGGCTTGCTCTAGCTAGTTTCTCTGGGATCATGTAATGAAAAATCAACAACTCCAGATGGAGACAACATTGATGAAACCTAATTGGCCGATTACCAAGGCTTTACCATCACTTACGAATAACAAGGGACAAGATGAAACAAGATTGCGGACCAAATAGGTTCCATTATAACCTGCTCTGACCAAATGAACCTCTTGGCAGTCACTTCCTGCACCAAATCTTTGAAGAGACAAGGCTTACATCTGCCAGTCAACAGTCTAATAGAATCTACGTAGAAAGGCTAGATAAATGCGAGATAAATGGCTAAGCCAAGACACCGTTTATGAAAGACCCATACAGCATTAAAAAAAAAAAAAATTCTCGGATACGGAGGGTCAAGTACAGAAAATGGATTGGGATGCCCAGCTCTTTTTCCAAAATACACAAGTCGGTAGCCAAAACTTTAAACAACTTAAAAATAAGAAAGTTCTATTAATTATTAGCAGGGCTAGACTAATTATCTCAAGGGCTAAGAAGTTTACAGATCAATAATGGCACCAGCAAACGCTTCGCTCGTTATTAGGTACACATCTTATCAACAACCATTATTCCTGGATTAGGCAACATAAAAATAACGTGTACTGCATTATACCTTTGAAAAAATAATTTAACATCAATCATATATTAAGGAAAATCAATTGGATGGTTTATTTTACATTTTGAACCATAATAACTTGCCAGGCCACTCATAAAACACTGCTGACAAAATAACCAAATATGCAAAAGACATGAACCTAGTTGTTAAAGCATTAGTGTGAAGCCATCATTTAACATACAAGAAACCTGACAACATTGGAGAATTAGCACAATTGAAACAGGAAGATGGTGTTTGATAAGGTCCACCATGGTCGTGTACCTGACATCAGCCTTGCTAATAATGGCTCCTAGATTATCAGCTCAGCCTCTTTGCCATCCCTTCTAAAAGCAATATTTATGCTCGAGGAGATGGGAGAAGCAAGGTGCTGGGTCCTCAAACCAGCTCTCATGGTATAAGTGGAGAACTGGAGACGATGTCACCTGCTCACCCAGACAGAACCACTACAATCATTTGTTCCCAGGCAAGTCCACCAGCTGCAGCAGACAAACCATTGCACAATCTCCAGCTCATTTGTTATGCACTTTCTGTAGGTTCCATGAATCCATTACCAGTCCAATTGCAATGGCATAAGATCCATGATGTATAGTTCTTGTGGTCTACTTTCCAGAGGACCATAAGCATAACATCAGGGCTCCTGCTCTCGATCAATGCGTCTTGTTTGTATCATCCATGCTCTGAAATAGATTGGTCAGTGTCATCAGCACTCACGATTCAACCAAATATATTAGAATTATCTTAAGTGCAGTGCGTTAAGACTAACATTCACTATATAGGCAAATAGCTAGATGTCAATTTACATGGGCTAGCAGCCTCATCAATTTGCTCAGAAACTAAGGTACACAAAATAGAAAGAATGGAATTAATCCACCAAAGGATTACCTTGGGTGCCTGACTAGTGATAGACTCAACAAAGCAATTTCCAATGCAACAGCATCTGCTGCTCCCAAGATCACTGACAATTGGTTTGTTCTTTCTATTCAAAGTTTCTGTTTCTTCAATCAAATCAGAACAAAATAGATAAACTGTTAAGTTTGCAATATTGTCAGATGTCAACTTGCAAGATCTGAATTTTTTGCAAAATTCCTCCAGTAACCTGGATAACTGAAAACAATTTCAGGATTGGAATTATCATCCAATACAGGCTGATTCAGATTCCAAAAGTCACCCAAGGAATTCATGCCTTTTCATTCATGGAAGGCTTCAAAATTGCATGTAGTAAATTTATTTCAAAGATAAAATTACTTTAAAAAAAAAAAGGCATATCATATCATATCATATGTTTCAGATGTCTGCATGTTCTGGTGCACATTTAAAGCACCATTAAACCTACAAGCACTAGCAAATCACAACTTGATCACAGTTCTATTATTTGGCAGTGTGTACATAAACTACATTAAGAAATCTGTCTATACTTCTATTACAAAGCAGTCAATAATTAAGTCTCACTAATCATACATTGCATTGAACCATAAGACAAAGGGTAGATATGAAGCGAAAAGGTCACCAGCCATCCTTTTAAAAGACAAGGACCACACTTGGTTCCAACACATCCTGCTTGACTTGACTGTTAAAAGATCAGTCAAGGCAAAATAATAACAGGAACCAAGCTTAGAGAGGTCAGCATCGACAACATGGCTATCTAATAGTAATTTACTGCATCAACCTTTAACCTTCGATAAAAATACTATGTAATGTGGGCATGGTCAAATTTTAGTCAGAGTTACGATCCAGAAAATGGTCTGAAGCAGTTGTGGTCCTAGCAACCATTCGGCATAGTATCTGCTTGCCCATCCGAGTGCTTTTGAGTGTCATCTACAGAATGTTGGCTGTGCTCATCAAGTCTTGTATCTTCTGATCCTTTGGTGGTTTCTCCAAGCTTCTCCTGCAAAGTAGCAGTTCCATTAGTCTTTGGCCGATATACTGCAGGCAGAATAACATGCCAACAAACCAAGATAAAGATCAATACCTTTAGAGAGGCATTTTGAGCAAGAAGTTGCTCATAGTCCTTCTTGATCCTGTCTACTTCTGCTCTAAGGGCAATATTTTCCTCTTTCAAAGTCTCAACACGCCGTGCAAGTTCTTCACACTCTGCCTGTTAAGCCAAAAAACCTCTAAGCTAATATTCTTTACTTCCTCCAAAAGTTTTCTGCCTCAAATTATGCATGATACCTGTTTGCGCAACCTGGATCGACGTGCAGATTCCCTGTTTGATTGCTTTCTTCTCTGCCTTTTGAGTTCTCTTTCATCCTGTCCAGATAAGGCATCCAATCATTCCAAAATTCAGCAAAACTTTCATGTAGTTCCATGAAATCATGCCTCTCAAGGAAACAAGACAGCATTTTTAGAATCCAAAGGCCTATCATTGACAGGATAAGTCAAGGTGAAGGAGAGGAAAAGAAAAGATTAATTAATGTAGGGTTTAAAGTTTTAGGAAATGGAGGAATAGAAGAGGCATGAAGAACAAACAACAAATTCAAATGAAAGAATACGAGGGAGAGTGCTTGACTCATTTATATTCTGATAGACGTCTATGTTCATATCTGGGGTATTACTAAAAAGCAAAAACTTTGTAAAATCATCATGCCAACAACAAATGCACTCATAATACTATGATACAGTAAAAGATAGAAAATATATTGATTATGTCAAGGATAAATTATTTGGAAGACTATTGTACAAGATAAGAGGATATCCGAGAATAGACGTGGAAATTTTATTATGCTTATGACCATGTGCAATGGATGTTTGTGATTTTTGTTTCATTCTAGGTGAATGAAAATCTGCCATTGCCTTAAAACAGTAATAAACACATTCAAAAGTTTAGCTGTAGAAGTAACACCTAGTGGAATCCATTTATGTTTAATCAATTTGTTTTTCAGCAGAGGGTATTAAATAACAACCTCAGTGAAAAGAGCCAACAAGAATAAGCCATCATGTATTCAAACAATAGGCAGAAAGTGAGATCGGCTAAAGGAAAGCATTTGTTACATGAAGAGAGAGAAAAATAAGCATGAATATTGGGCTGGGTTACACTAAACATAAAAGCCTTGACATTTACAGGAACTAAGTTGGAAGTATAATAAAAAGACTCCACCTAACAATGCGTAAAAGGTAAAACTAAAGCACAAATTACTAACTACAAATTCAGAACTCATCAAATACACTTTTTGAACCACTCAAAAATAAACACCAATCATTGAAAACTAAATGCCAAGATAGATTTGTCCACACATAGAAGAACTCCGAAATAAATTGTTCAAGGACAAGGATAGTTGTTATAAAAGACACCTGCATCCAAAGCTCTGATGGAGCATTCTCACGAGATCCAGAAAGCCCACCAGGAAGCATAGCTCCTGCACCTGTGGCTGCAGGGGCATTCCCACGAATTGGAGGCATGGGTGATGGGGTTGATGTGTTCCAGTAGTCCATCCCAATATTTAAGTTTGTGGTGGGACCAGCAACCCCTCCAGGTACACCAGCTACTGGCATAGGCATTATTGGAATGGTTTGACCTGATGTTGCCTGTGTTGGTGCACGAGCTACTCCATTTTGAGAGCCACGTGTAGTGGTACCATTGTGGGATGCTTCTGCTATAGCATTCGAGTCAAATACCATCCTATTATTATAGCAGATATCATGAAATTATCTAATTAGTGAATATCAGATATCCTACCATCAAAAGAATCCTGTCCACCACACATCTTTTGTTGTGAGTCCTGTAAAATGCTTACAGCATACACAACATTAATACATGATGAACTGAATGATTTTACACTGTGTCCTAAAGAGGAGGAATACAAGGTAGCTCTACATTTATACCAATATAATAAAAGCACATGTTAATCATAATAAAGAAATATTACTCCTCAAAAGCATTAATAGAAAATATGCAGATCCAAACTAATGTAGCCTTATATAGCTTTGAATCAGCTGTGACGTTTGATGTGAGCAAATTCTGACAAGCCAGTTGACTATTTTTACAACTATGAAAATGCCAAAAAGTTGTAGGCAGTTGTCTGGATGTTTAAACTTCAAACATCAAGGAAAAGCATAAGAGCTCAACTAAGGATTGCATAGTTTCAAAAGTAATGGTTGAATTCTGGTCATACTAGGAAAGATGTGGCAAAAGGGGAGAAAACTAGTTTCCAAGATATCATCTGAGATTAAAATAGCCAGATAATAATAAAAAAGTACAAGACGAAACAACAAAATAATTATCATTTAATATTAGCATTCTTGCATTTTTAATAACTTTGTCAGGAGTTTGCTAACTTACATTCTGAGAATCGGCATCGCTTCCATCACTTGAACCTTCACTTCCACTTTCGCTGCTGCAAAATTATACTTTCACCAGTCAGTTATTAGAATTTTTAACATAAGGGACATGACATAGCAGCATGAAGCACAGACTTATGATAAGCATTAGAATATTTGGGCCTAGATGCCTCTATACCTTTGCGAGAAGACTCCATTGGCTGCTCTTGATGTTTTACCCAGATCATTGTTGTTCTTTCCCGTGATCATGTTCAAACTTCCCAGACTTCCCTTTGATCTCTTGATTGGACTCCTTTCCTTCCCTTCAGATGACTTACCATCCCCTTCCATTCCACCAGACACAGCCCCCTACAAAAAGAGATGCATGCCATATAAAACATACTACCATGCATATAGCATGCATAAATTTAATTATAGTGGGATTCAGTAGGAAACTTACAGAAGCCTCAGGATTACCATTTGTTGAAGGAACAGCATAAGGACTGAATGGGTGTGAGCCCTGATCAAAGATACAGTGGCACAATTTGTTAGCTGCATTCTGCATTGACTACAGCAAAACAAAAATGTTCGGAGGAAAAAATTGCAGTTAATGAGGTATACCGGTGGAATAGATGGATGAGCATACAACCCTCCATGAGGATACATAACGTATGGAGATGGTGGTGTCCCATATGGCGGCATAAGATGCTGAGAAGAGAAAAGAAAAAACATGTAAATAAATTTCATCATTACTATATAATTGTAACTCCAGAAATTCACTACTACACTTTATTCAAGTTGTTATTAAGAATCTTCTCTTTTTCTCCCTTTTCCATTTATTCCTCATAAAGGTGCTTACCAACAAATCCCATTTGCACCACCCAATCACAAGATAGAAGGCTCTTATATAGACTCAATGCAAAGACAGCCTAGATACAAGTCTAAAGCAGGCTTCTTGCAACAATCCGAGGTACCAAGTGTAGAAACAATCACAATTCAACTTATTTCTTTTCTTTATCCTGATGAAAGCAAGTTTATATTGGTGGTTTGTTTTGTTGCTGCCTGCCAATTCTACTTTTCTTAAAACCTGAGGCTTCAGGCACTATTTTTTTTTTCCTTCTATCCACCTTTTATTGCAGGTCCAAAAAGAAGAAGAAGAAGAAGTAAAAGACATGCTAGCATCTACCAAAAGAAAAGGAAAAAAGAAAAAGACAAGCAAAAAGAAGCAAGTATTATTGTGACATAGGGGCTTTATAGACCTTCCTTTTAACAGAACTGATCATATAAGCCATCGGCCAGCTGGACAGTTAACAAATGATTATCCCACTCAAATAGACATATCAAGTTCCTTGCAGCATGCTGCATGAGATTTTCTCTTCCAGGAAGCAGGCGCTCTCATATAGTTAACTACACGGTTGGAGTGGTAAACAAGTTTCCTTTTTAATTATGGGTACCAATATCACCAATTTCAAATTATTTCCAGTTCAAAACCTTCCACACAGTATGACATATAAATCCAACCCAAAAAGCAAAAGATATAAGACATACAATCAAACAAATTAAAGTAACAAATTGTATAAACATAGAGCACCTGAGCTCCCCACATGTAAGGATGAGCTTGGGGACTCGATGCAACAGGAGAATGAAAGAACCCATGCGGCGGAATCGGTGAGTATGCCTAATCAAATAGAAATTATAAAGTTATGGCATGTAAAGAATAATTCTCTTTATAAATTCAGGAAATCTAAGAAAATAAGGAATTTTCTACTCAATCAATACAGAAATAAACATCTCTAGCCGAATCACCTGAAATCCTGACCAGTCAGGGTACACCGTGGTGGTGGGACTGGAGTTCGTGACCGGCGGTTGCTCCTGAACAAGAAAAGAAACAATCTTTTTACACTCTAAGATAAGGACTAAACTGACGAATCAAACACATGGGATCTTGGATCATAGATCGTGTACCTGCGCCGCTGATGCCTTCGGCGCCTTAGACGGCGTGTCGTTCTCGCTGCTTCCCATAACCCAATAGACCTTTCCACCACTCTCTTCTCTCTCTATCTCGCTCTTTCTCAGGCCATCCTAAAGAGTGATAACCTCCAAATCACGCAACCAATTAAACAAATCAACGGCCGAAATCACTCAATTCGGCTCCCGCACTCGCTCCAAAACCCTAACTCGTCTGCAACTCTAGAAACCCCTTTAAAAAAGCAAGATTTTAGCAATAAACAAGGGAAAATCAGTACTCTGAACCAAAGGAGATTTCCACCCCAAAAGATCCCTTTTGTTTCAAGGATGGATCAAAATCTCGATCAATCAAGAAGCAGAGTGAAACTTACATCAGACGACGAGCTCTCGCAAGCTGAGACGGAGCTCCGAAACGAGATCCAGACACAAATTAGGGCAGAGCCATCCAGCAAGCCCTATCCATGGAGCGATTCCCACGAAGCGGGGAGAGGGAGGAACAAGAAGGGGCGAAGAGGAGAAGAGGCAAGGTAGTGGGGGCGAACCGGGAAGTAGTGGGAGAAAGTTACCATCACGCAACGCGCACGGACAGGTGTCACTTTCAGCCGTTCGGTAGTATTATACGGATCTGTATCTGGATAGGATATTCTGGATAAACTGTTTTGGGTATGGAGTAGCGTAATGTTTACCGTATCCGTATGAATATGTATAGTATTACGATTAACTAGGACATCGAGCTAAAAGCCTAAACCAGGTTCAGTCGAGCTAATGCGTCAGATTACAAGTTGTTAGAGGGTTCGGTTGTAGGCGTTCTCCAGATGGACGTGGTTGGTGAAGGATGGATGGCGGGGGGAAAGAAATAAAATAATTGTTACCGTTGACAGTGCAATGTAGAAGAGTCATGAAAAAGTGAAAGCTATTAGCATAGGGGAAAATTCATTGGATCCTATAGTACAGTCCTGTTCCTAGTAATTAGCTCGTACACGAAACTAGAGCATGATATCAAAAAAGAAATTCTTCTCATTTCATATACGAGCCAATCACAAATAGTATGCACGGACTACACCATCTATGATACATAAAATATTTTTTTTAGCATATATTAGGCTATTAGTGATTGTATCAAGAAAGTGGAAGGTGTAGGAGAGAGGAACAAGAGTCATGCATATGCGTCATTTTTTTTTTAAAGCATTTTTTTGTGATAATGCTTATAGTTCATTGGTGAGATTGATGAGTTAAAATTGATTCTAATTAAAGTTGCTTCTAAGATAGTTTTTAGGTAAAAAAATTATGGATCATCTATGAAATGTGAAAAGATTAAATTTTGAATTTTTGATAGGGTTATTGCAGATGAATCAATTAGGCAGGCATAATCTAGGAGGAGTAGATTGGATGCTAAGGCTAAAAAAATATTTTCACTTATTCAAGAGAGAAGATTAGATGGTAACCGAAGGAGGTATCTTCACATGGTAAGCTTAGTGGCAGAGTATGTTATCTAGTTTTCACCACATTTTCTTATATTTTTCTCTCTTAATCTATACATATGGTCTATCCTGCGGATGTCGAATAATAATTTCAGACTGGTTTAGTAATATTCGGCTACGAAGTTCTGATTTTCATAGTTTGGACTAACCGCAAGAAGTTAGCTACTACTTAAACCAAATTAACCATCATTCTACCTCAATGAGATTTGAAGGTGATCGCTGGTTTGGTTGTTACAGTCTCTTCTACCGATGCAAAAAATTTGAGTTCAATCCTAGCCTCAATCTAGTGCTGGAATTTTAACCCATTCTAGTTCTCAATAAAAAAAAAAAAAAAAAAGGAAGAAGAAGGAAAGACTTGATTCATATATTTATGCAGAGATATTTTGATAGTATGATTCATATGTTCATGCGGACATAGGGTCTATTTTGGGGTCCGATATTATTCTCTCTTTGATCAGCATAGGAGCCTATCTTTTTTATCAGGAGAAAAGCCTATACTGATTATGGGTTTTGGGTGTTGGCACTGAGAATGCTATTGTGTATAATATTAATCAAAATCAGAAGTTGCAGCTTCTCTTTGACGAGAAAATGAAGTTTTTGGGTAAAAAGATGTGATGTGATTATATATATCATGATTAGAAATTGTAATGTTACATTTCTTGATATTTTTTTTGGTACAAATACTACACTTCTTCATAGCATTATTATATTGTGTTTGAGTGGAAAAGTATAGAAGTATTTCATTTATTTTTTAAGGCTCTTATTTTAGAGAGGATAAATATGAGTTTTCAACTAAATTTTTTAGATCTCAGAAATGTATTTGTGATGCACTTCCATAGTTTTTCCGTTTTTCTTTATCGATATCCGGTCCTTTTGAAATGATTTGTGGTTCAAGATTATTGTCTTTGAAGAGTTTTATGCTTGCAATTATTATCCTTTCTTAAAGAGATGTTAATTGGTTAGTGATTTTTTGTTTTGTCAAAAGAGATTTTGGATTTTAAATAATTTTCTAAGTGTATCCGTAACTTAATGGATAAATTAGTTTAGATTATCATGTGATGGTATCCCTTAGTATATTCAGGCAAAATACTTTGGACATGAAGAAGTATATGATACTATGGAGGAGTAGCATTTTTAATTTGTAATTTATGGGTTCTGCTTTGATTTAGATGGATCAGTGTCCTTTTGTTTTTGGTTGATTTGAATATCCACACTATGCATTAGAATTCAAAATTTGTGAAGAATGACATCTTTAAAATGTTCGAGTATATGGCTCATCAAAATAAGTCACAATAGCTAGTATTTTATTTTATTGGTGCAAGTAATGAGGGGATAATTGAATGGTGACATGTCTTGTGATCACCATTTTTTTTTTTTTTAATTTTTCTGATTTCGAGTAACAAATAAATTTAGTATGCGAGATGATGTGAATTTGAACGAGGATTGATGTGGTAGCAAGTCTTGCTTTCTGTGGGCGGTAGGGGCTCAAGGTAGTTCACGTTGAAAAATCAATATTGTTGGAGTGGGTTTTGTAGGATAACTCGCGTTTTGGTGGTCAGCCCTTCTCTTCCAAAGGGACGGATGTATCAATTGCTCATCTTATTTGATCTTCTCAATACTGATCGAATGATCTATATCTTTGTTTGGTGTTTTCAACACTAGAGAAATCAACGGGGACTTGGGAGAATGGAAAAAGGTTAAGGGTTTGTGCGGGCCTTGTGCTACATAAATAGCTTTTATAATCACAGCCACTGCGTAATACTCGCTCTCTAGTTTAACCTTGGAGAGGTGCCCGACTCGTAAGACATTGTATTTTTGAGGTTTATGCCACGTCCGGGCACCTAATTTATATTGCTAGTTATACCGTTGCATTTCTGTCTATAGTGTGGAGATGAAGACATTTTGTCCTGCTAGCTAAAGATTTCTTAAGTAACAAGAAAGAGATAGGATTAGCTCCTTGTGTAATTACAGCCACTGGTTGTTGCTCGTTGGTAATTTTAGGAAAGCTATAGTTCAACTTCCTGGGCCAATCAGTATTTGAAGCATTTTGTCTTGAGCTGAGACCGAAAGAATCACGAGGACTCGGGGCTAGCATGTACATTAGTGGCAGTACTGATTGCGAAGGAGGAGGCTCGGATCCAATCAAAGGATTAGCCTCTCCTGTCCGCCTAGATTGTGCCACCTTTGCAGACTTCTGCCCCTTCAAATTATTAGCAGTCATTCCAGTATTATTGGTTGCGGCTAGATTAGATCTCTAACTCTGAGGAATCTAAGAGCTACATCTATGGATGCAGGCAAGGTAGTCAAGCACGCAGAAACATATGATGAGATCCATTGAAGCGAACTTGAAGATGGATGATAATGGCCTCATGTTAACGTTTTTGGGACTCTTAATTTGACCTTGTATGAAATTCTTTCATGAAATGCTTGAAGCTTTTAGTCTCGCGGCAATCACCTCTCATGTGATTGTGGTCCCAGACGACTGCAAGCGAATATTGGTCCAAGCTAGGAATTAAGGAAAAAAAAATTCTAAAGTTCTATTGATAATTACCTAACGTCAAAAAAGTACAACTATAATTTATTTATAGATGAGATCTACCAAAACTAACGGGCTTTGCTAGTTCCCATGGGATACAAGCCTCCTAAAGAAAATAAAATAGATTCCCAAGTTCTGTTGGATTTCTAACTCAGCTAACATGAGTTTCTAGAAAAAAAATATAATAATTCAAACAAAAATAAAGGAAAAATTGTTCTTAACTTAAATCATGGGCTGTGGAATGTTTTCATATTTTTTTGGAAGTTTATAAGTATTGATATGTCTTTAATAAACCGTTAATAATTTCATCATCCAACCTTCATTTTAGATGATGCAAGTTGTGTTGAAAGCTAACTCGAAGCTTGATGTCATGGTACTGGCTTTAAATAAAAATTTTAATTATATCAATACCGATGAAGCTTTTTTTTGGATCATTGGATTGCTTTTATTTTAGCATGCTTGGATATAAATTTTAAAATTTTAGCTCAATGGACATAAACAAATAATGAGTGACATCTGTTAATTGAAATATCTATTTTGTAACGAGTGTGGATCCTCTATTATACACCATATGGCACGGTGCATTACACCGACCGTCCATCATGCGATGGATGATCTTGAATGGATGCATGTTATGCAATAAATGCTACATGCGGTCATATGCAGTCGTGATGGATGGTACGTGCATAGCAGCAGAATCGTATGCAAATACATGGCTGCAAAATATTTTAGTTTTAATGGCCAAAATTTATGAAGAGCAGACTGGCAAAGCTAATCCAAACATAATCGTTAATACCATTGTACCTAAGTTTGCGATTGTTCAGCAATTAATGATTTTAAAGAAGACATCAGTCCCCTCGAAAAAGGGTCCTGGTTCATGCAATCCACCCTCTCGTTTCCCTGCTAATCACCTCAACTAACCCACACCCCGAAGATCTTCACCCCTTTCTTCTCTCGCTCTCCCTCTGTGACTCCTGACACTGCCATTGGCTCGGATATCACCTCCTCCTCTTCCTCCTTATCCATCTCTCTTTTATAACCGAGGCCTAAGTCGAGCATCATATTCCCATTTTCCTGGCCCTGTTCTTGTTGACAGGGCGCTGCTTTAATCATGCAACATGCCCTCCACAGGCCCTCTCGCTCCTCGCAGCGGTAGAAGGTAACAGAATCCTTTGCTCGAAGTCTTTTCTCCTTCACAAACTTATTCCAGCCCTTGGTGAAGACGTAACTCTGGCTGCTCTTCCAGTAACAATATCGGAAGACCCATAACCGGCTCTCTGGATCCCGAAACTCGAGCAGCAGCTCATCGTTGGACTCCGGAGACACCTCGGGGAAGAACCTCGTCGCATACTTCTTCGGTATCACCAACCTATTCAGCTTTCCGACATCGCTCGGCGTCAGCTCCTTGGTAAACATTTCGCAACATATGATGCCACCATCGCCGCCGCCACCACCGCCGCCGATTCCACTACGAGGTGAGCCCCTCGGTGGTGCTACCAAGGTGGCTTGTGATGACTGCATGAACTGTAGGTACTCGGCGAATCTCGACTCGTACGACCCGTTCTTGATCATGTCAAGAACTGCCTCGGTGGAGAATTGCTCCTGGAATCGGGTCTCGTGGATGGTGAACTCGTTCCGCGGGAGGTTGCGGTGGGAGTCGCCGCGGTGCAGCTTGATGGCCGCGCTGTCATAGGCCGCCGCTGCCGCAAGCTCCGACTTGAATGTGCCGAGCCAGATCCTGTGGTGGTGGGCATAGATCTGTGCGCCCCAATGCCCAGTTTGTTGCAGCACGACACCCTTGTAACGCATGGACGAGCTTGGCCGCTGCATGATCGACGGTTCGCTGCCGCCGCCGGTGCTGGTGGAGCCCTCACCTTCGCATGCTGCAGCCGCTGGGGTGGTCATGGACAACATGGTATCGGCCATGTTGCCAACCTCAACGACGCTACTGGCGTCGACCATGCTAACATCATCGTCCTTATTTGATTGGAACATGCTGGCGGAGCTTGCAACGGGGAATAATGGAAAGCCTCGGCAGTCCTCTTCCTTGGAGGGAAACCTGAGGAGAACCCATCCGTCAATCCCATATTAGTCACCATGAAGTAATAGTTATTAGATATCAATGAGATGCATGCAAAATATAACGAAGGAAAACGCTACCATTAATAGAAGTTAGTATCGGTAGCCCATGAGATGAATGCAATATAGTATCGGAGGCCATTACCTTGGGAAAAGGAGAGATGAAGGGGCAGTTGTCAGTTGAGAAGGCATGGCGAGAGACGTAGAGTTCCAAAGAGAATGATTTGGGACGACGAGATGAAGGGGCGGGCGGGTTGGGTTTCTTAACGGTGCTTGAGGAAAGTAGAAGGAAGGGAGGGCTCTTGAAACGATGGCTGGCCCTTGGCTGAGAGATACGGGAGGACATGAATGGGCGAAGAGATGACCGAAAGAAGGAAATAAATCTCAGGGGTTGGCCTAATTTGGGAAAGGTGGGGTTGGCCGTGTCCTCAGAATAAGAAAATTTAGTGGGTTACCAGGGATCCTCTGAAATTTGACAGGCGGATTGGCCAGCGAAAACAAAAATAAATCTCCGTCGGCCTTGATGCTGTAAAAAAGAAAACCGTTGCAAGGACACCCAAGCCACCCTGTGCCCGTTAATACGATGAGAGCAAAAAAATCCAACTACTCAATGGAAATGCGAACTTAATGCACTAAATTGTGAGAATGCGTAACAAACCTGATAATTAATGGTTTGGGACTGAAGTTGGGTGTTTTTTTTAGTGCTTCCAGAAACGTATGCATAATAGATTTTTATGCAAAAGAAATTAATAAAAGGAATATCTTGACTCCCATTGCAATTGAAACCTTATCCTGTAAAACTACCTTAACTGCAGTATATAATTTGGATGTCTGATGGAATCTGTGTGCTGGCTTCCAATATATCGCTTACGTGTGATCCAGAAACAGAGATTTGAGCAATAAATGGTTAACCAGTATGGCTAGGAAAAAGCGGATCCAGGATTTTTGATTCTATCTAGTGAGTGATTTGTCGAAACTTACCTCCTCTCTTTAAATTGATAGTTTCTTCGATTTTTTCTTACTCGTCTGATTCATTTTGATACCAATTTATAATTCGGGTTTGGTTATGTTGACATATATCTAAATTCATCTTATAGTTCCAGACATCCGTGCGTAGGCCGGTATAGATTGCTAATGTATAATCGAATGACATCCACTAGAAGTATCATATTGCATCAGTTCTGTCACATGTTAAATGCGAGGATTGTGTAAGATATGGTGAAGCAATATGACTGCAGGATTAAAAAGGGATGAGGGGTCCTGTGAAACAGTCTCGACGGAGACTAGCTTGGGAAAGATATTGTGGGAACAGCCACATAAATCCTGGCCTAGATTGTCTCATTTTGTCCAGATGATGCAGTTGGTGTGCAGTTTTGTTAGCTATAAGGGATATAGATAAAGGACATAGCATCAAATTATGATTTTTAAAATGATTTTTTAAGAAAACTTTTCTAGACGTTACCGATTTTTCAAGTCGAAGCATCTCGTGTTAACCAGCACATCTAAGGCTATTAGGCTGAGAAAATTGAGATTTTCACTGCTAAGAAATTCAGGTAGAGGAGGAGATGATGTTGGTGGGAAGGAGCTAGCTAAGAGGGTGCAGCAAAATCCCTGATAGTATATAGAACAGTAGGATCACTTCTCGAATGAGATCGGCTGGCCTAGGATTTTTTTTTTTTTTGATAACACAAAAAAATTCCAAATATAAGAATTTGTGACAGAATTGTAAGAAGGAAATAAAATTGAAGGGAGAATAAACTAAAAAAAGATAAATTTTTGGGAGAAAAATAAATAATTATATTAATAAAAAAGTTATAAGATTCACTAGCCCTTTCTCCCTTATCTTCTAACACTAGAATGTAGAATGAGGTAGACATACTAGAGGAAGAATCAGCCGACACTCTCACCATCAGAACTTCAAGTTTTTTTAATAATTTAAAAGAAAAAAAACTAAGATACTCTTACCAGGACAATTTAGTTAGGAGTATAGCAATGACTGTTAAATCAAGATGTACTAATCAAGCCTATGAAAGAGGAAGAACTCATAGTGTTGAGATTGCAATTTTATGATCTAAATAACAAGAGATGCAATGAAGACGTGATTCTAGCAATAAGTAGTGCTTCCCCTCTAAATCATAAACCTTTAATGCTATCCTAATTCATATCTTGTCTTGGTCATTTAGACATACTAATTATAATGCACATGTAGAACAATTTGATTGCTAAAAATTTTAGATTCGAAATAATTTAACTAAAATTTAAGTTCTAAAAGACTTAAAATAATTAAGTCATATTTTTTTTGGTCATGCATCTACTTCATCTCTTGGTTCGAAAGTATCTTTCTTCCTCCTTACTTGAAAGTTCTATCTTCCAATTGCATAGCATATCTTTTAAGAAGTTTTCAGGCTCTTTCTTTCTTACTAAATTCAGCTCTCTCTCGATTATTACACATAAATTAGCATATTTTGATCCTCTTAAGAGAGAAGCCTATGTTACTAAAAGAATATTTAAAATCTTTAACAAAGTAATCAAACTAGAGTTATTTTTGGAATTACAATTAGAAGGCTATTTTTGAAATAGAAAAATGAGAAACTAAGCTTTTATATTAAATAGTTAATGGATAACTTGAATCATCTTGGTGTAACAATGATCGTTGAAAATTATGCTATTCTCGGCCGGCTCAGCCTGCATTGAAACAGAAGTGTCAACCTCAACTAACCCATGGCTGACGTCTCCCATGCGGCTTAGCCTCTAGCTAGCTCAATGTGTTGCAGCCTTCATCATGCGAGTGAGTTCTGAAACTAGGCTTCCCCCAGGTGAGTTTAGGTTGGCTTGGCTCATTTTATTGGGGGCACCCAAGTTTAGCCCAGAGTCCTGAACTTTTTGTGCGTTTGAGAACAGGTTTATATATAACTCCATAGGAGTCCCCCTGTAGTGTAACTTTATGGTGCAAGTATCTTGAGGGATGACAGTACTTAAGAACCACTAAGGTAACACTTAGGATAATAATATCAAAGTTGAAATCACTTATCTAATATATAAGAGACAAGGGTTACATGAAGTACATGTTTTAGGCGTCTGTTGCTGCTGCTTCCTTGTCCTTGTCCTTCTCCTCCTCCTCTTTTATTTGATGAAAACCTCCTCCTCCTTTGCCCAGCTCCAACTGCATAATTTTTGTAACATGTTATGAAGAAAATAATGAAAAGATCAACATAATACTACGTATTATGTATATACCTGAACCGATTTAACTATTCTTCCTTGCGAATGTGACGGGTTTCATCTCATAAATGGGGATCGGTTAAGGGAAGGGAGTAGATAGAAGAAGAGGGAATGAAAAAATTGTTGGATTGCAATACTTGGAATGCAGCTTGCTAGCTAGGAATTAAGTATGGGAATTAGAGAGGTTGGGTATCCATGGAATGCAGGTAGAGCATTTCAAACTAGCACTTGTACCTTTCTCTCTCTCCCTCTGTTTTTTTTTTTTTTTTTCTTTTTTTGCTAAGAAATCAGAGAAGAATCCTTTTTCCAATCAAAGAGTGATCGGCCCCACAATTATATAAGGAAAATACCAGAAAGTATATGATTGGTACATTTTTACTACTTCAATTAAGGAGCAATTAGCAGCAAATGGCCCCTAAATTTACGATTTACAGATGTATGCAATATCTGCCGATGTCTTTATAGTATAAATATTTGGGATATAGATGCTTAACAAACATCTCATATACTATAAAACTTGAGGCCGTACTAGCTCGGCAATCAAATATTCCTAGCAAATACCATTTGAAGCGAGCCGTAGGAAATCAAACATTCGCATTGGAAAGCTTCCTTAATTGGGTCTGTCAAATCTCGTAAAAAAATTCTCTATCACTTGGTATTTGTATTTTGTACCATCGAGACATGATCAGGACCTTTTATTCTCGTTCTATTTGGCTAACTCAAGCTAAGATATGTTTATGATTTGATACGATACAAGAGGCTGAGTTTAGCCAGATCAATCTGGGATTTCCTGTGGATCGGTTTGAGATTGTTTGCTATAGATGGATTCAATAAGATGTTGTATGTCTGTGTGTATATGTGTGTCTGGTTTCATACCACTAAGTTGGGATTCTCAGTGGATTGAAGGGGGATTTGTGATGATTGGATATAATAAATTTGATTAGCTTTATGATAAGTTCTTTATATGTCAGGAGTATCATTTGCTTATGAAGGGATTCACCATAGAACTTCTTAGTTGCGAGCATCGAGCTTTGCATGGACTTTTTTTTTTTTTTTTGATGAAATGGGAAGCTAGGCCAACCAATTTATTGAGGAGGTAAAAAATGTACAGCAGAGCTGATGGTTAAAATCCCTCCTAGCATGGGTTAATAATAGGCAAGACACTCGATCGAGTTATCAGTATCTGAATCTTATCAAATAAAACACCTGTAACGTGTTACTGATACATACTTACCCCACTTTCATGACATAACTCCATAGAATCAATGGCAAATCAATATGTGACTGGCTATCTCAATGATCTTGGTGCCACGTCATCGATGATAGATATGGAAGGCTGGTTACACATAGGGGACATTGGCTATGTGGATGATGATGATGAGGTCTTCGTAGGGGATCGGGTAAAGGAGCTCATCAAATTCAAGAGCTTTCAGGTGAGCAGGTTGCTTTTGCGAAAAGGGAAAGAAAAAGAAAAGAAAATAAAAGGAAAAACAAAACCTGAAAAGCCTTTGAGAAGCTCCAAGCTACGTCCAAACACTGGATGCCTGGTGATCCTTACGTCATGGACAGCAAAGATAACAGTGATTCATGGCGGGCCTCACGATAATTTTAGTATTTAGAGCATAGAGACATATATGCAAACCGTTAATATAGAACAGGGCTAGAAAAATCGGACTTGGATCGTATCTTTCGCATGAAAGAAGGATTCACCTTCCTTCTCGCGAATCCACCGTCGGATGATCTACTGCTTGCTTCAAAAGATGCGCATATCGAGAAATAATGCAATTCGGAGTGCTTTAAAATTTGTGCAGTGGATGATCCAACGATGGATGCGTAACCTGTTCTTAGAAAATCCTGCCTTTTTTTATTTTCGAACAAACATGACCGCGCATCGATGTTTATTGACGCTCTTTTGATATAATGCGTGCAAAGAAAAATGTCATCACTATTTTTGATGAAAGAGACGTGTATCACTATGATGAACATTATTACATCCCAATGAGATTTTAGTACCGGAGGATTTATATACCATGTATTTTATTATAATGCTGCAAAACACGTTGCTGGACAAAAATCATAATCTGTTGCTTTGGGTTGCCATTTTCTTCAATCATGCATGCTTCTGTATGGTGATTGCATAACCTTCCATTAAAAGTTTCCCGAGAATCAAAGGTTGCAAAATTTACCATGAATTTAGATGTTGTGATGATAGAACCAAAAAACAAAATTTACCATCAATCTGAGTGGTCTCAATATCGGGCTCCTATTTGGACTAGCTATCTTGCCTGCATGGTATATAATGCATGGTTGAGAAGGAGCAAGGATAGGCAGACTCCTTAATCCAACCATTGTGGGACCTAGAAATCTTACATATCCCACAAGCTCCTCCCTGTCTCCACTTATCACTTTTTCCTAGCAGCATGTGATATGCCTCAAAAAGCATTGGATTAAGGATCATGCCACGATTCTCTAATTCTCAACCATATTCAGACTAGTGGTATGTTTGGATTCACATTACCTCAGCATCTCCAAGTCAAAAACTATTTTGTTTACATTGAAATTACCTTAGGAGGCTAGGTAGCTTGTGTGATTGAGAAAAATAGTCCAAAATAGTCACCACTCACCATATGACTTGCTACAAATATATCTACAAATTCAATTAGATGGCAATTCATTCCCCCAAAATGAACAACTAAGAATCTTTAATTTATTCTTCATTAAGATTATTTATTCATTCTTGTTATTATTATTAGGATGAATGTCAATAAAGCTATATTGGATAGGCTAAGAAACGGAAATATTAGAGCAAATAAAAGAAAGTCATATTTATATTTGGCTAGCTCGGAAAGGCTTTGGAAAATCGGCTTTTCTGGAAAAATTGGTTTTTCAGCTATTTGAATAATAGAAAAACTAAAACAGTAGGGAAATAGGACTTCGAATTTAATTGATTTTTTTTTTTTTTTCCTGTTCTTGAAAAGAAATTTAGTTTTCCTTTTGTTTCATAGTTTTCCAAACACCAAACATATCTTAAGAGAAAAAGAAAGGCAAAAAAAACCGAGATAAGAGAACATTTACAAGAAAAGTTTAGGAATTCATTATTATGGTGTATAAGTCTGCGTCAGAAAATCACCAGGAGATCGGATTGGTCACGCGTTGAGGTGGGCCAGAATTGGCCTACTAAACTTGATTTCGGGCCATGTCGGATAAGGACCCGGCCCGTTAAATGTCTATTTAACTATTGTCGGTTGTTACATTGCCGAGCGACGCCTAAAGCTCCCTAGCAATTTCGGACGCGAACCGATATTCTACGACTCATTTACCAAGAACATTACTCCCCATTTTCTTGGAGGCGTCGGCTCCCGCTCCTCCTCCCGCAATTACCACCAGCACCACCGTCTGCGGCAGCGCTCGTCCCGTCTCCCTTCCTTCCACGTGGCGGCACCGGCGACGGCGGCTTCTTTCCCTCTACTCAGCAGCGGCCGCCTTCTCCTCTCCTCGTGCTCGTTCCTCCAGGGTTGAAGAGGTTCGCGATTCCGTTGCTTTTCATTCCTTTTCTTTGTTTCGATGTGTCTTTTCTTCACCTTGTTTCGATCAAGATTACTTGTGTAGGGTTTCTGGAATGATTTCTTGGTACGTAGTTCTTGTGTCCCACTCTTCTGTTTTTTCCCCCACGAAAGATTTAACACGATGTCGGGATTGGGAAATAATTGTTTCTTGCGTCAGTAATCTATGCTTGGATCACAAAATTTACATCCTTTCATGTCGAATGATAAAGCCGTGTGATGCTTCGCAAACTATACTTTCCGATGGGCATGGTCGCAATTCGAGTTGAAAACCCTAAATTATAGAAGTTTTCCCCCTTCTCTGTTTGTGGAAGGAAAAACGAATTGTTGTAGATTTTACATCTCTTTCATTGGATTTCTAGCACGCTTTGTGATGGAGAAAAACTAAATACCATGATTAGAGTACGAAGACCTCAAAGGAGGTTTTTTTTAATAAATATTTTCAGATAATAATATGGTGCAATTTATGTCTGGTAGTTGAAGAGAGCAAACATTAGGCCATCCATTTCTAATGGTCTTATAATGAATGTGGTGCGAAGAACGTGAATCTCATGGTTTCAAGGTAATTTGTCGATACAGCTGATACGTATTTCAGAGAAACCCATTTTATATCTGTTCTTAACAACATTATCATAATAATAAAAAAAAGATAAGTTGTATGGTGATTTTGGAATTTAATGCCGTAAAGCTAGCATTTTTAAATTAAAAATATGGAAAAAGCCTTTCCTAACTTGTTTTGCTTGTTTTGTTAGAGTTGAAGAAGGTGAATGAATTTTATGATAAAAAATATTAAAATCCTATATTAAAATCCTATATTAAAAAATATTAAAATCCTAACAACTGAAAAATGTTGATTTGTACATCTGCTTGTTTCTTTGTCACAATTCATTTTGGAAAACTGATAAATAAGATTGTTAGTGGTTCTGCTTCAATTATTCTCATGCTACATAAGCTTTCTCCTGTCAGCTGTCTCACAAGCATCCTCTTTTTTTTTTTTCTTTCTTTTTCCTATTATTATACATAAAGATGCTATTAGTTTATAGACCAAAGTGGTGCCCGGAGGTGAGTCATGAAACCGAGCCTCTTAAATCTCAACCCAATGAGTGCCTGAAGTTGAGTATGGTCAAGGATAAATCATCAAGATAAAGGATCAAGGATAGAATAGGAATGACTGCTAAAATATCAGTACATTATGCAAATGTCAATAGATGGTGCCCAATAATAAGATTAACTGCTAGAACTGAGGAGAGACACATCCCTTCCTAAATAAGATACTGCAACCAGAAGAAATGAAATGAGGACAAAGTCTTATTTTCTAAATAGTTACCTTTGAATTTTATATTAACCTCCTTTTGTTTTTTCTGCAACAACAATGTAAGGACTAAGATCAACCGTCTTTCTTTTGATATTCATGACGAAATCTTGTATTCAAGCATGTAGTTGACCACCATATGGTAGTTCTTTATGAAACAAAAACAGGTAAGCATAAAGGTATTGCATGGCTTCTTTTGCCAAACATAAGGAACATTTTCAACTCAATTGCTAACTCTTCCTACCATGCTGTGATAGCCTCTTGGTGATAAACAACAAGACAGTTCCATTTGTTCAAAATGACTGACCACTATTCTTATGTCTTCAATTAGATATTTCTCTATTTGATTATATCATAACTACAACTATTACTTGGTGTTCTTGTCTTAATTTTTCCCTCCAGGAATACCCAAGTAGAGGGACCTTCCTTCGTTCGCTTGTTTCAATTTGAATAGCAGAAAATGGTTACAGGGTTGATCAATGCTAACCCCATAGTTTATGAAAGAAAAGTGAGACAGGTTCAAAGTGCACCAACCAGCATAGATGAGTATGCTGACGAGCCTATAGATCAGCAAGAGATCTTTGATATCCTTCAAGTACACTATGTGTTACAAGTGCCAATATGGAAATCTTCTTTCTGATTTCCTCCTTATTTATTTATTTGTTTGCTTTTTTATTGTTTGGGCAGATAACTCAATTTTTTCTTTGTTACTAATATTTTCCCTTTTTCTAAGTATTTCTTCCATATGATTGTTTATTTGATTATCCCACTAAATACTGACATGAATGTTTGGAACAATTAACATAAAGATGTGCAGTGCAACTTGTAGAGAACATACAAAGGTTTTGGAGAGAGAAAATGAGGATGACAATGACATCAAAAATTTAACTTGAGGTTTTACTTAAATAAAGTCATTTCAAAATGTTGACCTCTGACTTGGGCCACTAATTCTTAAAGACAGCTTATTTTCAGACCTTCAGAAAAATGACCATTCTGTCTCATGTCACAGAAATCTTCCTTTTGTACATTCTGATGATAATATTGATTTGCATACCCTTGTCTGTCACATCATATCAGTTATTTTAGATTTTAGGGTGTTTTAGAGCATGTTATGGGAATTCATAGACTCAAGCTTGAATTACAACAACGTTTATACTTTATAGACATATTAAGAAATTAATGGTCAAGCCAATTTGAATTCACCAGGGCAATATGTTGTCAACCACATTAGACTTGGAATATGGTTGCTTATAATGGATCAGCTAATTTCATTTGTGGACGTACCATGACTCATATGCTTTTGGGAGGATGGACTAAGATACAAGGATGAGGTTAGTTGCGGACCACATCAAGGCCCTAAAAAAGGTCTGTATGATCGAAAGTGATGGTGATATTTTCAAACCATTTAATTGCCGGGGGATAAGAAATTACTCTGTAGGTGATCTTATTATATTTCATGCAAAAATCATGTTTCCTGCAGTATCTGATACAAGATGAGACCAAAGATCCATAGACAAAATCATTCTGGTGCTGGGACCCACAGCTATATGATTAGTCAGTGAACTCGAACCCTGCTGTTGAATTGTCTGAATTAGATTCGAGTGCTTAGGATTTTCTGTTGTTACCGTGCCTGTGGTAAAAATGTTGATGATGCACTTTGAACTACAAGGTGGCTCACTTACCTATGTAATTCCAGATGTAATTGAAGATATTGTGGATTCATAGCTTGCAATGGGTACTGATTGCTACAACATCATCCTCATGTTTGGCAAGCCTGTTGGCATGGTTACTCGAGTCATTAAGTATGAAAGCTTGGCATGTATCAGGATCCATGATCAATATGAGAAAAGATTTTCTTGTTGCAGAAAGATTCTTTTTTCCATTATGGGCAATATGATACAGGGTAAGCAGCTGATTAGAAAAATGAATGGTTCTGTGTATTTGAATCATGAACCAAGGTTCCTGTTGTGGAGGATTTACTGGACCAGTTTAACCAGCCATCATTTTAACCTGCTAGGCTCATAGACAGGTCCTTCTGGAAGCTGCTTTGACCAGGTAAGACCTAGGTTTATGGGCTAGTTCTGGTGTACAGCACTCTCCCTTTACTGTTGTTTGTGCAATTTAGGGAGTCTGCTTAGTGAGATATGCTAATAAAGGATAGTGGATAACCCTTAGAATGCACTCAGATGTCCTACAAACAGTGATGATTTTGTGATTGCACACAGTTTTTAGGATAACAATTTACTATGTTGGAACAAAAAATGGTTTTTGATGGTTATTTTCCTTCTTGTGTCATTCTTGCTTTTTGAATCCTTAGCAAAATCTTCTGAAAATTTTCTATTTTGACATGTCAAATTCTGAACAAAGAAAAAACAGAATTACGATTACAGGTGCCATTTGGTTCTAGGCTTCTAGCTTAATTTTTAGGCTTTCAGCAGTTACCGTACATAGAAATCTTGATTGTGATAAGACTTGAAGATAATATTTATTCAGGCTGATTAATGCTGGAGAGTACTGAGTAATCCAGTTTCTGCATCTTTGGCATAATGTTGCCTTGTCTATTACGTCCATCTCATCGGTGTATTACAATTGGTTGTCTAGAACTGCTTTTCTTTTCTCTCATATTGGTATCACCTTTCGGGTTATATTCACCTTGTTGATGAAGCTTTCTGTGAATTGTGCTGTTGATCCAACTTTGTATATTCTCCAATTTCTAGGAGAAATGCTTGGATTCCTTAACATTCTTAAATCATATCAGAGATATAAAGGACCCTGAACACCCATATTCATTGGAAGAACTGAAAGTGGTCACAGAAGATTCAATTGAAGTTAACGACAAGCAAAGTTATGTTAGGTACATACCTATCTTCTATTAATCTGAACTTGTACTTCAGTTGCCCGTTCAACTTGTTATATTGTTTTCCATTGTCAAGAATTATTTCTTTGGTTCAGGGTCACTTTTACCCCAACAGTTGAGCATTGCAGTATGGCAACCGTTATTGGACTTTGCCTACGTGTAAAACTTATGCGAAGTCTTCCTTCTCGTTACAAGGTAAAGATAGCCATCCGGTACATCCTTATAAATCAAACTTATTGTGGCATTGTATTATCCCAGAACTACAATGTTGTGCTTTTTCAATATCAGACCATATGTTGGTTAAAGATCAAAGCTAACTTTGAATACTTCTTATTCTTTACATGCCAAATGGGTGATCTAATTTGTTGTGTTATATTCTGGACTAGCTGTTTCCATTAGCTGCAATATGGCCCTTCTATAAAATAGTTACAAGGTGAATAAATCTACATGTTTGGTATAAAAGTTTCATGTATCATTTCATCATTTGCTACATTTAATTTCATTAAAAGAACTTACCTATTTCATAGGAGATCATTCAAAAATAATCTGTCATGTCATTTAAAATTAGTGGAAGTCCAACATGGATGATCGTAAATAGTGGCAGGTTTATGTTTAGCATTTCTCTAAATTTGCTTCTTGGGAGTTAGGACCAGAAGCTGGGAGCTTAGAAATATGTCCTACAAGGTCATGGAAGGCCCAGTATCGATAATGAAATGGGATCATAGATTATCCTCACACCCCCCTCCCCCAACCAAACACACACACACACACACACACAGAGAGAGAGAGAGAGAGGGAGAGGGAGAGAATAAAATCTCACAATTAGCAAGCAAACTAAGGAGATCATTCAACCTCAGCTTATCATGATTTTCACCTTTTGTTGCCAAGATTGTTATCGTGGAATTTTGCAACATCATTTTTGAAACTTTTGTTTGTTAATGTAGATGCATTTGGTGGGTTTTTATGAAAGTTACTGCATTTAATGCATTTATCTACTTAGGGATCTAGACAAGCTTGCTCTTGAATATAGAGATGTTGATTATCACTTACTACTCAATCATTTGTAACATGATAAAGTTGAGCATCTCAACAAGCTTGCTCTTGAATATAGAGATGTTGATCATTGTTTCCTACTCAGGCATCCATAACATGATAACGGTGATCAAGAATTGGATCTCTTCACTCAATATGGCTATGGAACACGTTCTAGATGTTAGTTTCTAATTTTCAATAATCTAGTGAGAGTAATAGGCATATAGTTGTTTCTAGTACCATAAGAACTCGTGCATGCATGTGCTTGTTCCCCCATTGGATGTGCTTTTGGGAGGTCTTGGATATTTAAGAAGGGCCAAGGACCCTAATTAATAACTTTTGGCTAGCCTTTTTGGGCAAGGTCTTAAGTTGTTACAAATGGCATTAGAGTTAACTATGGTCCATGTATGGCTAGGGCATGCTACGACATGAGCCCTACTAGGGCGGACCACAAGTTGGTCATGGCATTTTATTTTTGATTGGACTTTCCTTGGTGATAATACTAAGGCTTAAATAGGGAGTATGTAAGGACCCTCGTTGTCATGTGTTTAGTTCGATGATAGATGTGTATTGGAGAGGTTTTGGATACTCAAGCAGCACCAAGAACTCCAACTTACAACTTCTCGATAACCCTTTTTGGTTGAGGTCCCGGGTCATTTCAAATGGTATTAAAGTTGATCTGGCTCATTATCCTTGTGTGGCTAGAGGGCACTATAGCATAGGCCCTTTTGCAACTAACCACAAGTTGGTCATGGTATCTTTGTTTTTGATTGGATCTTTCCCTAGCGAGGATGCTTGGGCTTAAACAGGAAGTGTGTGTAAAAACCTATGCTAGCATTTACTTGGTGATTGAGGAGGTTTTGGACACTTAAGCCAAGTCAAGGACCCTAATTAATAACTTCTAGCTAGGCCTGCAGCTCGGGTGGGTCAAGTTGGGTTAGGGACAAATCTAGCTTACCCCTAATGTATCTCCCAACTCTAGCATAACCCAAACTGGCCTTAGTTTAGGATTTCTCTAACCCAATCCAACTGGCCCTAATTTTAAAAGTTTTGTTCGTGTTGAATTAGGTTAGGCAAGTCGAGGTGGGGTCATGTCGAATCAAGTTGTGCCAGGTTAATCAGGTTAGATCCTATTGAATATGAATTTTGAGGTGGTGGAAAGGTTTGCAGCATTTTTGTCGGATTGAGGCCTCAACCATTCATCACTTTAGTGGTACACTTATACATAATTTAACAAGATAGAAGATATAACTATATAAACATATAAACAATCTATATGAAACATAAATATGAATTATAAATATAAATATGACATCAATTTATTTGCATATCGGGTTGGGAAGGTCAACCCTAATTCCGCCATAGTTGAGGTCGAGCTGGAATTTTTGAGCCCATGGCCAACTCAAATTTATAACCTCAACCAAACCCTACTTCTGGCTAGCATTTTTAGGTGAGATCCTAGGTTATTGCAGGTATCAAACTTTTTCTCTTTCTCACTGACAAATTAGAATTAGCTTAAGTACTTAGGAACCTATAGGCCTAGAGTTCCTCCTTTGCATCTTGACCTTCTCTTGGGTTCTAATCATGAGAACAGGGCAAATCCTCTGGATTACATATGAGTGCTTTTAGTGTATCCATTGGTGATATATATTCTTTTAAGGTCATTTGAAAATCTAACTCAATCATCTTATGCCATTTGCTTGAGATGGGAGAGAGGGTCACAAGGTTGTCAAGGTGGCTGAGCAATCCCTAGCCGGCAAGGACCCTAACTTCATAGGCGCCACCTCATCATCTCGGCAAACTGTCTAGTGACTTAAGCAATCCAGCTTTAGAAAAAATATACAAAAATAAAAATCTGTTACTAACACAATTAACCTCATTTTTAAATCTTATGTTTATTACCAATTCATAAATATTAACATACTGATGTAGATGTGACATGATTTATAAAAGTAGAACAATGAAGATGGCAGGATGCCACATAGATTCAATAATCAAAGGATCTGTCCATAATAAATAAGTGGGAATGACATCAATTGGAATCATGGGTGCAAATTCTATTTGGCCAATCAAACAGAAAAAAATTAGCCTTAACTAGCAGCTGAATATCTTCTATTTCTTAATATAGAAACTCACTTTGATCTTCAATATGAAGCTAGAAGCACTAGAACTAGTCTCTTTTGCAAAAAGGTGATGTAATAAAGAAAATAAACTGGATTTATAAAATTGACTACCCCAATAGTTGGGACAAGGATAGATGACAATGGTTATGGACCAAGGTTGCAAGTGAATTGGATTGACCGACTTCTGAGGAATCTATCCAAAATTAATGTGGACCAACCTGATTTGAAATTATTTGGATGAGGTTCAGATTAAAAATCATGACCCATTTTGTATATCAATTGGATTTGGATTTTTTAAATTCCCAATCTGTACTTGAAGTGACCCAAACTGATACAAAACTAGTATTGTGTATATTTCAAAACCCTCTTTAAATATAAGGAATTAGTCTTCTTTTCATGATATAGTTGGCCAATAATTTGTGTTATTGATTGTGATGATGTGTGGTTATGAATCAAATCTTATTATGTTTTTAATATTATTTATATTTTTTATTGTTATTTTATTGCATAACTTGTTTGTGATATAATTGGATAATCTTTTTATATATGTTTATTCTGGTTCATGTTTTGATTATTCTTGACCTAATTTAACCCAAAATATCTGATGGATTTATAAAATTAATATTGAATCCGATTAGATCTAACTTGAAGGTAATTGGATTAGTTTTTGTTCAATTTTTTGACCCAATTCAAAAAATTGATTGGATGTGGGTTGTGCTCATCCTGATCCAACCCAACTTGCTTGCAGCCTTAGTCATGGTAGAAGTCATTTAACTGGTCAAAGCAGTCATACAGAAATTTATAAGGTTTGCAAGCTTCCTTTATATCATTTGGGAGGTTGGAGTATTATTTTGCAACATAGAATAGACTGAGTTTATAAAATCTGAACTTGCATGTTTTTCTGCCGATCACTGTGGAGTTAGAGTTCAGATGATACTATTGGAGTGTGCATGAGATTATTGAGTGACAAAAAGGCTTGAAGAGTCATAATCGAGTGGAATATTTTTGTGACTTGGAGTTGATGAGGGCTTTATGGGTTATGAATAGGATCACTATGAAAGGGACCTGCATAATTCTATGGCATGAAATAATGGAGGAGAGGACGGCATTATGAATCAGACTGGAGTGTATGTGGATTAACTTTTGTGCGCTTAGAAGGGGAATCTAACAGAGGCCCTACCATGGGAAGAAGAAGATGGGAAAAAAAAAAAGAAGCCATTACTGAGGTATCATGAAGGCTCCTTGTTGACTTTTGGTTTGGTTTACTTTCAAAGTTGATGTTGTTCCTTCTACAGATATTTCATCAGTGCTCAATAAAATGGAGCATAAGTTGAAGAATAATGGTTTCCATATGCTATCTGCTCTTGAGGGGCCACCTGTTGCCCTGGGTTTTCTTTTTTCCTGTGCGCTGTTAATGCCAGTTCAGGCCTGCAGGACTTATTATGTTTCCTTTGGCCTGGCAAAGGGGCATGTGTATGGTGCCACTCTAGCCATCTCAAAACTAAGAAAAGGAAATGACTTAGAAGAGAAACCACCATATTTTTAAAAAAAAGATTACATTATTTGGACAACTGCGATGATTTAGTTATATTTGTTTTTCTGTGTGACTAGCAACTTTGATGATATTTATTGTCTTTGGCTATGATAGCTACCAGCCTTCATGTCTCGTTAAGATAAACTGATCTTTGATCTTGTAATTCTTGATGCATTTTCTATAGGTTGATGTTAGGATAGCCCCTGGAACACATGCGACTGAAGCTGCTGGTACTTATCATCATACTTGTTATTGTATCTGATTCTAGTTGCCAGCATTTCTTCTTTTGGTTGCACAATATTTATATATTTGTAACATCACTTTATTTCTCAATTCTTGTAGTAAATAAGCAGTTGAACGACAAGGAACGTGTAGCAGCAGCATTGGAGAATCCCAACCTGTCGGAAATGGTCAACGAATGCTTAGCACCAACCTTTGCATGATGTGTGGTTGTGCTTAGAATTGCAGGAAATAGATGATTTAATTTGTTTGCATGGTTGTATACAGAAGACATAAACATTGTCCTGGCAGGATCGGACAATTACTGTCAGTTCCCTCAGGTAATGCTGGATTATACCTGGGTAATTTTTGAGCTATGTTAATATTAACCACGGGTAGATCCAACTATTTTTTTTGTTTGTGCCCTGCACTCGTGAATAAATCAATGTACTTTTGTTGAACTCATGCTGTGATTATCCAAAATACACAATCCAATGATTAGTGAAATTACATGTTATCATGTGCTTGAAGTGCACAGTGATGAAGATAATACATATTTGTGGTATGAATACTTAACTTAAAAAGAATGAAGAGTTGCTAAGCCTTTAGTGTGGTATTAAATGTTTAACATATGTTGGGAACTTCACCTATTTACTTGACATTCTTCAATCATTGATGTTGATTGTCACTTTTTCTGAAAATGCATATGAACTCATCAGATCTTTTTTGCCCCATGGCTATTGCAGTATTGGCCAATATTTTTCATTCTGATTTAATTGTTCTTTCAGTATTATCTTGCATATAATGGGAAAGCACCAATGTTTCCAACTCTGAATTATGGGACCTCGAGTGAATTGGTTTGTGTGATCACCAGGATAAGCACATCTGATGGATATACAATTTATTATCAAGTGTATCAGAATATTTGTATGCATAGTACATGTAGTGCACTGGAATTTTTGGTATGTTCATTTTGGTGTAAAATGACTGGATGGTATGGGCATGTGTTGGGCCTTTTTCAAGTTCATGCGTCATGAGATTGGAGGAAGTAGCATGAAGCCTGTACCTTGATCATACTTAACCAACTACCATGCATGACTGATTTTCCAATTGGTAGACATTCACAAAATAATAAGAAATGTCAAGTTTACTGTTGGAATCAAAATGCTCAATGTTATTAGTGGATCAGTTATTTTGTCTTAGGGATGTTGTAAGTTAATTGCTTTTTCACTTGCCTCTTTCATATGATATACAACATTGCAAATTTACAACTGCTGAATAGGAAATTTTAAAGCAGGTACAGCTTAGCCTGCAATACTGATGAAATCAAAGTTTGTTCTTACACTTGATGCATGCAGACTTGTACTTGAGGTTTTAACCTCAAGGAGTCCAGGTCAAGTTATGTTTCTTGTTGAACATCAAAATCAAGCAAATTTATCACCAAAAAAATCAAGGAAATTGGTCTTCCTTTAGGATGGATGCTTGGTGCTTTGTGTGGCTTCATCAGGATGGATGCTTGATGTTGCTTTATTGGTATCATTTTGTTGCAAGGAAGTCTAGGAAAAGAAAAAGGAAAATAAATACAAAATAAATAAAATTATTTGATGAATTTTATGAATGCATTTCATTTATCCCATGAACGTATTCATCTTGCATGGCCAGTGTTGGTGAGGCATCTGGAGCTTTGAAAGAGGAATGAAAGAAGAGTGGGTTTGTCGAAGGATGGGTTCATTCACGATAATGGACACTTGAGGCTTGCTACTAGAGTGGATTCTGTGTTTGATGCAGGCAAACATGCAGAAATTTGTTTTCGTATTTTTCTTCTAAGATATGCTAACAATACTTTTTAAATTTATTAGTTTTATCAAGCAAATCTTGGACTTTTATCACCAAAATATGCCCTTAGTCTTGGATTTTGTTAGGGAATGGTCCCGTACCTTATGGGGGCATGGCGCTGTCCTAAATAGCAATGTTGTGATTTCGTGGCTATCACAACCTATCCCAGGTTTCAGCACATTCCTTTGGCAACTAGCTAATTCCTGTGTCAAGGTTACTCATGTATATAGAGAAGCAAACAAAGCTGCAAACTGTATGGCAAATCAAGTATTACATGAGAAATGTGTCCTGATCTTCATTGTCTGCTATTGACTCTCAGGTTTCTCAAATACTACAAGCTGATGGTTATGGCATTCCATTTCTTTGTGCAGCTTAACACTTCTTTGGCTTGCTTAGTTAGGCTTCTGATGCTTTCTGCTATTGTGCTTCCATTTCTCATTTCTTCATCTGGGTTCTCTTCTATATTTATTGCTGAGTATCAGGCACGGATCCTTCAATATGCAGCTCATCTGCTATTCTACCTTCATTGTCTACTTTTCACCGTGATTGCTGTGTTTGTGCTTGTTGTGCTCACTGCTACTGTTCTGAAGTTCTCAAAGCAACATGGAGCACACTTTGTTTCTACCATCATTTTGCTAATCTTCCATGCATACACTCCTCTTCGCAGCATTTCTACTGCTCTCTTCTTACAATGTTGTTTTCCTCATCTGCATGCTACGCTACCATATTCAGTTATCCTGCTTCATATCATATCATATTCCAGTGAATTGGTTGCTATCACCAGTGTATAT
Organism: Cocos nucifera; assembly: GCA_006176705.1. NCBI lineage: Eukaryota > Viridiplantae > Streptophyta > Magnoliopsida > Arecales > Arecaceae > Cocos > Cocos nucifera. The sequence continues at coordinate 1,124,093 of QRFJ01000114.1, forward strand.
CTGGTTTAATTCTGAGTCTCTTGGTTCCTCATACCATGGGCCGTTACCACCACTGCACTGCTATTCATATTTGCAGCTTATCGGTGCTTCATTGTCACCGACATTAGATGGGGTATTTGTGAATCTTTATCTTCTCAGGGATGCTCTTTGCCTATCAGAAGCATGCATGTTATAGATGTCTCATAATGTAGTTCATTTACCTGGTTCTCCTGTTTATCTATGCTATGAGGTGTTACCTTCACCGGGTTAACGGCAATCAACAAAGTATATGTGCATCCTTCCATTCATATTTCTTGCCTATCAGAAGCATGCATGTTATAGATGTCTCCTAATGTAGTTCATTTACCTGGTTCTCCTGTTTATCTATGCTATGAGGTGTTACCTTCACCGGGTTAACGGCAATCAACAAAGTATATGTGCATCCTTCCATTCATATTTCTTGCCTATCAGAAGCATGCACATTATAGATGTCTCCTAATGTAGTTCATTCACCTGGTTCTCCTGTTTCTCTATACTATGAGGTGTTACCTTCACTGGGTTACCGGCAATCAACGAAGTATATGTGCATCCTTCCATTCATATTTCCTATCAGTCTTTCTTTTCACAGCTGGGGGTTTGGGCTATTACTAGTTTATGCCTTACGGACCTTTTTATTGATGGTTTGCTGGCTTACTTCTGGTATTTTAGTCATGCTACATCATGCTCCTCTTCATGGGCCTCTTCTGTATTTCTTTTCTTTCATAAATTTCAGTTTCAGCTCCTCTTCACTGTCAGATCTTCGAGAGCATCATTGTTTTGCATCACTTTTTGATTGTATATTACTCTATATGTTCTCATCCCTATGTTAGCTGCTACTTTTCTTGTATGCATGTCATATTTTATGGCTGTACATATTTGAATGTAAACAGTTTCCGACTTCATCTTAACACAGCTATCAGCTCCTCAGTTTACCAAAAATAAAAAAAAAAAAAAAAGAAAAAGAAAAGAATGAAAAAGAAGAAGCAATGTTCATATCAGCTGCTATCCATCACGGTACAGGATGGCAATACCTCATCCATATGTGCTAGCTAAATATTATTATTTGGAGTCCTTGTCTTGCTTAAAAACCCATTGCCTCTCCAGCAGACAACGGGTGTGGAACTGGACACAATTGCACGGGTCAAGGTGAAGAACGAAGGCCCATATTAGTCTCAAATAGACATCAAAACATCTCTTTTTCTGATAATTTTTGTTTAAACTGAAATTTTGTTTATTGTATGTGAATAAGTAACAATTCAAGTGCTCCCTTTGTAGCCAGTAAAGATTTTGTTATACTTTGCAAGGAACGTCCTATATTAATAATAGGAGTCTCTTTTCCATCTTAGAAAGCACCATTGAAGGACGTGGTAACTCTTGCTACTTGATGCTTGCTAAAATAAAGGGGTTTTTATATCCAGGCATGCTGGCTGGCCATCTTTTAGAACCACGGCCTTTTCGTCCTCAATTTCAAGTGCTTCTCCTGAGGATATGCTAGTGAATTTTTCTTTAGTTCTTACTACTGTCCAAAAGCATTTTAGACTCATATTCCATTCTTGTCATTGTAAGCTTTCTCTGAACAGAAGTTTCTTTCTAAGACTTCTGATCTATGACGAGTCTGTTTGAGGGATTTTATTTCTGATACCGTAATTTGGACTTGGAAATTTGTGTGGTAGCGGATCGATGGGGGTGAGTCCATTCCGAGACAATTTAGGAAAGTTCTCGTGGATTGAAGTAAATCTATGTATTGTCCACATCATCGGTGTGGGATGTCTTGGAGAGAGGCTTTGGGTTTTATTGGGGATAAATTTCGCTCCTGCCGAAGTCCAGTTCGATGCTCTGCCTAATGTAACCAGTAGCCGCGGAAGAGCTTCAACGGACGGATCTTAGCTGAACCCCTTTAGCCGGCCGAACTCTTCAGCGGCCGAGCTTTTTTGAACCCCTTCAGTCGGTTGAACTACTTAGCGGCCGAGCTCCTTGGACTCCCAATGGCTGTGCTTTAGTGGAACTCTTCAGCGGCCGAGTTTCAGTCGGACTCCCGCGAGAGCCGAACTCTCTCCACGCCCTTCCAGCCAGACGCCTGCAAGAGCCGAACTCCCTCCAAGCTTTTCCTTTGGTCGGACTTCTTCAGGAGCCGGACTCCTTCCAGACACTCCCTTCAACTGGCCGAGCTCCTACCGAACTCTCCAGTGACCGAGCCTTTGCCCCAGCCAGATGCCTACGGGAGCCGAACTCCTTCCGAACTTTCTCTTCAGGAGTCCGAACTCCTTCGAAATGGGTACACGTCAAAGTCCTTCAATCCTTTATTCGGCTCGAAGCGGCTCAGTATTAAGGCAGTTGCAACCATCACCATCAGTCCGCCGCAAGCGACAGCGACCCGCTACCAGGCGGCGATGGCTGTCACCATCAATCCACTACAGACGGTGTCTTCCCCTGGGATTGACTCCATCGGACCTCGAGCGGCCCGCCAGCATGCGGCTACAACTGTCACCATCAAGCTCCGTCTATAAAAAGGACTCTCCTGATACGCTAACTCTAACATCTGATCTCTAAGCTCTAAGCTCTCCTCTTCTTCTCTAAGTTCTGTGGAACTTATTTCCAAGCATTCCATTCCTGTTGGCCAGAGCTGACTTGATCGTCGGAGGGTTGTGCCGGAGCCACCCCCCATCGGCTCCAGACGGGATTTTATTTTGCAGGTCTCCGGCGACGACCAGATTCTGCGTCAACAGATTGGCGCTAGAAGGGGGCATGAACCTCCGAGGTTTCTTTGTTCTTAAAGGAGTGCTCGACGATGATTTCTCTCTTCCCTCTCCGGAGATCTCTCTTCTTCCTCACTAGAGTTCTTTTCCGAAGAGAAAATGCCTCCCAAGAGAGCTTCGACTCGGCGATCGACGGCCTGCGCACCAGGTTCATCTGCTCCCATTTCAGCCCCAGTAACCCAGGTTCCATCCGAAGCCACCGCAAATGTGGAGCAGTTCAACCTGCTGGTCGGGTTTGTGGCCCCGTCGAGATGATACAGACCGTGCGACAACCTCCGACGGAGACTTTGCCAGCAAATCCGCCATGAGTACGCGAGGAACTGACCTTAAGGAAGAGCATTTAGGCATACCAATCGCACTTAGGAAGGAAAAATGGAGAGCAGAAGTTCCTCCACAGAAAGTTTCGCAAGGAGGCGGAACAAAGTTCGACCGCGTCCACGACCTCCCCGCGCAAGCGAGGCTGAACTCCCCTCGAAGCTCATCATCAAGGAAGCCCCGACAAAGGGGCATTAAGTTCTCCTGTGAAAGGTTTTGCGGAAAAGTGGAATGAAGTTTGGCGCAAGCGAGGCCAGACTTCTCCTTGAACTCTTCATCGAGGAAGCTCCGATGGAGGGGCATGAAGTTCTCCCATGGAAGGTTTCGCAGAAAAGTAGAATGAAGCAGAAAAGTAGAATGAAGTTCAGTGCAAGCGAGGCCGAACTCCCCCTCGAGCTCGTCATCGAGGAAAGCCTTCGACGAAGGGGCATGAACTTCTCCCGCAGAAGGTTTCGCAAGAAGGTGGAACGAAGTTCGGCCGCACCACGACCTCCCCAGCGCAAGCGAGGCCGAACTTTCCCTCGAGCTCGCCATCAAGGAAGCCTCGATAAAGGGGCATGAAGTTCTTCCGTAGGTTTCACAAGGGGACGGAATGAAGTTCGGCCGCGTCCACGACCTCCCCAGTGCAAGCAAGGCCCAAACTTTTCGAGCTCGCCACCGAGGAAGCCCCGACAGAAGGGCACGAAGAAGTCCTCCTTCTGAAAGGTTCCACGATTGCGCCCTCCGCAACGCTCCTCGAACTCAAATTCTCATGAAAGTTAAGAATTGGCTACCAAGACCAGAAGAATTACGACCTCCCCTAGGCATGCACGATCGAAGCAAGTAATGTCTCTACCATTGCGAGCACGGCTACGATACTGAGGAATACATTCAGCTCTGAGACGAAATTGAGGAGCTCGTCGGAAAGGGACAGCTGGGTAAATTCCTTCGATGCCAGTCTGAAGTAGGAGAAGATCGGCCAAGGGCGCTGCCATAGTTAGAAACGACAAGGAGGTCGGCCGCCTCACGGCGTTATCAACATTATCCTTGGGAGGAGCTTGGTGCATCGACGATTCGTCATCTTCCAGCGACAAAGCCAAAAGAAGTTTGCTCTAAATTGAGAAGGCCAGCATAAGATAGAGGAGGTCGTCTGGCCCAGGCCTTGCTGCCCAAGAGAACCCGGAGGAACAATGCCCCCATGACCTTGAAACGGGGATATGTTGCCCGTAACTTTTCCTCGGTAAACTTCTTCCCCTTCAATTATATTTTTACTGGGTGCAAAAACTCTGTGATGACAGGGAAGAAGCAGTCAATAGTTGCCGTGTTAGAAAAAGAAGGAGAACCTCATCCTAGCACGAGCAGGTCAAAGACCTTCAACCTTGATTGCAGGAGATAAGATCTCCCCCGAGGCAACATCGGCTGCAGGAGATAAGATCTCCTCCGAGGCAAACTCGGCTGCAAGAGATAAGATCTCTCCTGAGTGACAACCTCGACTAGAGATAAGATTTCTCCCGAGCGACCGTGTCAACCTCGGCCAGAGATAAGATCTCTCCCGAGCGACCGAGCCAACCTAGCAGAGATAAGATCTCTTCCGAGCGAGCCAACCTCGGCTAGAGATAAGATCCGAGCGACCTTCCGAGCGACGCGTCAATCTCAGATAGAGATAAGATCTCTTTCGAGCGACAACCTTGGCTAGAGATAAGATCTCTCTCGAGCGACAACTCGACCAGAGATAAGATCTCTCCCGAGCGACCAAGTCAACCTCGGCTAGAGATAAGATCTCTCCCGAGCGACCGAGCCAACCTCGGCCAGAGATAAGATCTCTTTCGAGCGACAACCTCGACTAGAGATAAGATATCTCCCGAGCGACTGTGGACAACCTCGGCCAGAGATAAGATCTCTTCCGAGCGATCGAGACAACCTCGATCGGAGATAAGATCTCTCCCGAGCGACCGAGTCAACCTCGGTCAGAGATAAGATCTCTCCCGAACGACCGTGGACAATCTCGGCAGAGATAAGATCTCTTCCGAGCGACTGAGTCAACCTCGGCTAGAGATAAAATCTTCGAGCGACCGAGACAACCTCAACTAAAGATAAGATCTCTCCCGAGCGACCGTGGACAACCTTGACCGTGGACAATTTCGACCAGAGATAAGATTTCTTTCGAGTGCCCGAGACAACCTCGGCTAGAGATAAGAACTCTCCCGAGCGCCCGAGCCAACCTCGGCCAGAAATAAGATTGGAGACAACCTTGGCCATAGATGAGATCTCTTTCGAGCGACCGCGTCAACCCCGGCTGTAGATCAGATCTCTTTCGAGCACCCGTATCAACCTCGACAGGAGATGAGATCTCTCTCGGGCTTCAATTTCAGCACCAACTTCGTCTGAAGATGAGATCTCCCCCCCGAGCTTCGACCTGAACCAGCACGGAGTCCGAAAGAGAACTTCGACGATCGCCTTTTCTACACTCCCTTCCTTCGAGTTTTGAACTCGGAAGTGGGGGGACTATTCTTGGGGATAAACCCTGCTCCTACCGAAGTCCAGTTCGATGCTCTGCCTAATGCAACCAGTAGTCGCGGAAGAGCTTCAATGGACGAGTCTTAGCCGAACCCCTTCAGTCGATCGAACTCCTCAGCGGCCGAGCTCCTTCGAACCCCTTCAGCTGGCCGAACTGCTTAGCGGTCGAGCTCCTTGGACTCCCAGCGGTCGGACTTTAGCGGAACTCCTCAGCAGCCGAGCTTCAGTCGGACTCCCGCGAGAGCCGAACTCTCTCCGTGCTCTTCCAGCCAGATGCCTGCAAGAGCCGAACTTCCTCCAAGCTTCTCCTTCGGTCGGACTTCTTCAGGAGCCAGACTCCTCACAGACACCCCTTCGGCCGACCGAGCTCCTACCGAACTTCCTAGCGACTGAGCCTTTGCCGCGCACCTCCAGCCAGATGCCTACGGGAGCCGAACTCCTTCTGAGCTTCCTCTTCAGGAGTCCGAACTCCTCCAAAATGGGTACATGTCAAAGTTCTTCAACCCTTCATTCGGCCCCGAGTGGCTCAGTATCAAGATAGCTACAGCCATCTCCATCAGTCCGTCGCAAGCGACAGCGATCCACTACAGACGGCGCCTTTCCCTAGGACTGACTCCGCCGAACCTCGAGCGGCCCGCCAGCATGCAGCTACAGCTGTCACCATCAAGCTCCGCCTATAAAAAGGATCCTCCTGATACACTAATTCTAACCTCTGATCTCCAAGCTCTAAGCTCTCCTCTTCTTCTCTAAGCTCTGTAGAGCTCATTCCCGAGCACTCCATTCCTGTTGGCCAGAGCTGACTTGATCGTCGGAGGGTCCTGTCGGAGCCACCCCCCATCGGCTCCGGACGGGACTTTGTTTTGCAAATCTTCGGCGATGACCAAATTCTACGTCAACAGGTTTGAATCTAGAGGATGGACATTATGCTAATATTTCTCATTTCAACAAAAAAAGGTTTCATTAGCGCTCAGCAGTAACGCGGCAACAGATCCTCTGCAACCTAAATTGTCGGAAAAATTTCTACAATCTAAATATACGGTAGATGGTGCAAACCCACGACGTAGTAGTGGATTCTGAGTTTATTTATGCCAGTTGCTCATGACAAGTAACCAACCCCTTTCGGGCCTCTAGTCTTTAATATTTCCCTTTTTATCATTCTTTGCATTAATTCGTGCTTTCTTATATCATAAATTCCAATCTATTCTTTGAGAAGAATAAATTCCCATCGTCTTACTTATCATCTGTGATTTGGCTGCAACTATTCATAAAATTAGTCAAACAGGCTTTTGTAAAATGGAATGTATCTCACTTTGCCATGCGGGTGGATAGCTCATCTTTTGCCATGTATGGTAGAAAAAGAGATTTACATTGACGGTACACTTGTGAGGGAATATAAGTTAGATCTGCTTATGCTGATATGGTTGGTTATGGAATGTTTGGTAGCCAAAGATGAATTTATTGACTTGTAAAAGATATCAAAAAAATAAGTACGTTGGTTTGGTTAGTTTACAATACATGGTTTGTGAACTACAATGTACATGTGCGAATGTATTACATTTTATTTTGCAGCCTTTAGTTATTCTCAATCGATGCCCATTTTGTTTTTGTATGTTGGTCAAGACTCGCCATTTCAGTACCGGATCTTGTACTAGTACGTTCCTTACACAGTATCAGCACTTCTGGTATAGCATATGGTTCAATATAGTGAGTTTTGATACACCCTCCATACTGATTTGGTACTGGTATAGGTCAGGGTGTACGAGTACTGGTCGGTGTAGCATATCGTGATCAGTTGTAGGCTACCAGCTTTCTCGATAGCAATTAGAATCTCTTGATGTGTACTGTGATTACCTCTGAGAATGATGAGCAAGAAGAACATCTTACAAGCATCTTCGGTGAGATGCGTTCATCTTTTCGGCTATGCTCATCATACTAGTTTTTTAGCTGGCAGAGTTCTAAAGGTGGTTAATAGGTTTGGCCTCCAAGCAATAAATAGATAAATAAGAAGAGTGCTACACCGACATGAAGCAGCTGAATGTGCGTGGATGCTGATTGAGTCAAACACCCTCCCGTAATATTGATCAATCTCCCAAATTTTTTCATATGATTTTTTCAATTATTTCTTTCAGGTTTTCTAGGCCTCGGATTATTTTTCACTGATTTGCAACATTTAAAGTATCAATCATTACTAGCTTATCCGTCACCATCTCCAGGATGTTACTTTTAAACACGATTGTCATTTCTCTATTGATGGAAGAACTACCATCTTCATTAATTTATGCTGCTTGTTTGGAGTCCAATGAACACATTTCCTACACTTTATAAAATTACCGCTATGAAAAATTCATATGGTTTGTAGAGAAGTCCGTAAACCTGAAAGCTGAGCTTAACAAAAAATAAATTACCTTGTTTTACTCAAATCAGGTTCTGTCATCAGTTATCTCCTGAAGTTGCCAGTACCGTAAAACCTTATTCATTTTATGCTAGAAAGAACCCAGGACAAGATGGGGTTTCAGATCATTGAACTCGATAGGCATGCTGCAGGTACCCGGTGCATCTATCCACAATGTATGCGAAACAATATTCCCATCATCGTAGCAAGGCAAGTAAAAAAAGAAAGAAAACAGAAAATGGCAAAAGTTGATAGCAAGGAAAAAGTATGTAAACGGTTTCCATCATGCAGCAATAAAAATAAGACATATTTTATAATCGAAAAACCATGATATACCTTTCTACACATCTAATTCTTTGCATCCCTCTCTGTCTCCATACATCCAATTCAAATGGTTAACAAAGTACGAAAAAATCAACAAGAAAAAAAAACTCAGAAAGAGAATGGTGCACATACGATGCATTCTGTACAAAGGCCATGATTTATTTATTTATTTATTTTTGATGGAAACAGAGACAGTCAAGATTTTTAATAGTCTAATTTTATAACTAATGGCAACAGGATTATTGCTGGTAGTGTTTGTGCTATGGCAGTCAAGATTGTGAGGAGAAAAGATGACTGAAATTACCGTATGCCATTTCTCTTTTAATTAGACCACAGCAGGAAATGAGTTTAGATCAACTTTGAGCCAACCAAATACTCGAAGTGGGCTTCTCCTGGCCCGAACTCGGTTCAGATATGGGTAACCCCACAGTCCCTCACGTTAAAAGGAAACAGATTCTCTACAAACTAAATCATAAGAATTTCCTGAGATGCATCATACATCTTAACAGATTCACCATCCTTTGAAAAAAGAAAAAAGAAAAAATCATAGTTCTATTTTAAATTTTATTTTCTTCTTTGATAAGAATATTATTTTTCATTTTTGGTAAAAGTTATAATACTCCAATTGGTTAGATGGAATTTGTTGGGGATAAACTCCGCTCCCACCGAAGTCCAGCTAGATGTTTAGCCCAATGCAACCGATAATCACGGAAGAGCTTCAGTGACAAAACCTTAGCCGAACCCTTTCAGCCGACCGAACCTCTCAGCGGCTGAGCCCTAGCCAAACTCTTCCCAAACTCCTCTTGGATCACTCCTTCGATCGGACTCTTACGGAAGCCGAGCTTCCTCCGTATCTCTCATTTAGTCAGACTTCTACAAGAGCCGAACTCCTTCCAGATCTCTTCTTCAGTCGGACTCCTACGAGAGTCGAACTTTCTCCGTACTTTTTCTTCCATCAGACTCCTATGAGAGCCGAACTTCTCTCGGATCTCTCCTTCAGTCGGACTCCTATGGAAGCCAAACTTCCTCCGCACTCTTCCTTCAGTCGGATTTCTATAGGAGCTGCACTCCTTCCGAACTCATCTCGGATCTTTCCTTCAGTCGGACTCCTACGGAAGCCGAACTCCTTCCGGATCTCTCCTTCAATCGAACTCCTACGGAAGCTGAACTTCCTCCGCACTCCTCATTCAGTCGGATTTCTATAGGAGCGAACTCCTTCCGAACTTCTCCTTTAGTTGAACTTCTATAGGAGCCGAACTTTTTTCGGACTTTTCCTTCGGCCGAACTCCTCCAGGAGCCGAACTTTTTTCGGATCTCTTCTTCAGCTAGCGTTCCTCCTAGATGATTCTCTCTAGCCGTATTCCCTTTGGAAGTCCAAACTCCTCTGGACTTGATATATATCGGTGTTCTTCACCAACCAACGCCTGCATCCTTCGAACTATGGCTATTAAATCTCGATGAACGGTCGCCATCAGTCTGCTATAGGCGATGCTACAGATGGTGCCTCCCTCCATGATAGACTCTACCAGGCCTCGAGCAGTGCGCTACTGGACGGTATGGCTGTCACTATCAGTCTAACGATACCTTTCTCTCCGTACCGAACTCCACCAGGCCTTGAGCGGTCCGCTGTCAGATGGCTGCAGCTATCACCATCAATCAAGCTCTGTCTATAAAAAGGAATCCTCTAGATACATTTTTTCGAAGCTCTAAGCTCTCTTCTCCTTCTCAAAAGTCTGCCAAACTTTTTTTCGAGCACTACATTTCTATTGGTCAGAAGAGCTAACTTGACCATCGGAAGGTCCTATCGGAGCCACCACCATCGACTCCGGACGGAACTTTATTTTGCAGATCTCTGATGGCGACCTCATCTTCCTCGACTCCAACTTGATCTGGCATCAATCAAATTCTATACTAATAGAATTGGAGCTAGAAGGATGGCCCTCTGTTCTTGAGGTTTTCTTGATCTTAAAGGAGTGCTCAGTAGCGATCTAGAGTTCTTCCTAGAAAAAATGTCTCCCAGGAAAGCTTCAATCCAGCGATCAATGGCCTCTACAGTCAGATCCCATATAGATACATCTGATCCCACTCTATCTCCGATAACTCAAGCTCCATCTATAGTCATGGTGGATGCGGAGCAATTCAATTTGCTGGTCCAACAAATCCACGGTCTCACGGAGGTGGTGCAGACCATACATCGATAGGCTCATGTACAAATTTGGCTGAAGCAGGCTTTTTCGGTGCCCCATGATCCGATCGAAGAATGGCCGATTTGGGTTAGCCGATCGATGACCTCCGAAAAAAAAAATAGAGGGTGGAGAGCCATAGCTCGAATCATGATTCGACCCCGTGGGAAGCTTTGCCTCCATTCCATCAGAAAACTCTAAAGATCAACGATCGTAAAGATCTCCTCAATCAAAGGCTCTAGGAAATGAGCTAATGGATTGAAAAGCTCCGTCATACTCTCCCCCCACACAGTAATAATATTTGCACTGATCCTCCTTTTTCTCAGAAGATTATGTAGGAACCTATCCCATCGAACTTCAAACTTCCATAATTTGAGAGTTACAATGGAACCATCGATCCGGTCGACCACCTAAAGGCCTTTCAGATAATAATGTTGCTCCATGGTGCGCTAGATGCTATCTTGTGCCGGACTTTCCATCCACCCTCAAGGAAGCCGTCAGAAACTAGTACTCAATACTTAAGTTCGGTACCATCTTTTTTTGATCAGATGAGCCATCAGTTCGCAGCTCACTTTGTCAGCAGTCGACATCCACGCCAAGATTCAGATTTTTTGATGACTATCAAGCAGAAGAAGGAAGAATCCATCTGAACTTATGTCACCCGATTTAATGCAGGTGCATTGGAGGTCCGGAACCTAGACCAATCCATCGCCATAGTCGTACTCAAGGACGGCCTTCAGAAGAATGATTTGCTATTCTTCCTGAAAAAAAGTATTCTAGAGACTTTGTCGATATGCTAGCTCGGACTGAAGGTTATGCCCAAGCTGAAGAGGCCTTCAAGGCCAAGGATGATGAAGCCTTTGGTAAGCGATGAATCAGCGAGCCGGGCGGACCCATCGAGGAAGAAAAGTCGAGTGAAGCTCGATCGCGCTTCCAAACTTTCTCTAAGTATAAGCGAGTCCGAACTCCTCTTTGGGCTTGGAGGCAGGGAAGCCCGGATAAAAAGGCACGGTCGGGTTCTTCCTAATGAAGATTTCATAACTTTGCCCCTCTTAATGCTCCCAAAATCTAAGTATTGATGAAAATCAGAGAGCAACTACCGAGATCGAAAAGGATGCGCTCTCATCCCAGCAAGCACAATCCTAATAAGTTCTGTCTTTATCATCATGATCACGGTCACGACACTGAAGAGTGTATCCAAGGCGAGGCAGACTATGTCGATTCCTACGGCGACAGTCTGAAGGGCGGAAAGATCGATTGAGGATATTGTCGTAGCCTGAGCCACCAAGGAGGGAGGATCAACAAGGAGATCGTCCGTCTTTCAGCATCATCAACATGATCTTGGGGGGACTTCGGCAAGAAGAGACTAGCAGATCCGAGGGATCAGTAAAGAGACGGAGAACTAGAGAACCCATAACCTTCATAGAGACAGATGCTCTGGGGGTCCAGTTCTTGCATAATGATGCGGTTGTAATCTCTTTAAACATTGCCGACTATGATGTACGCCATATTTTGGTAGATAATGGAAGCTCAGTCGATGTATTATTTTATGGTGCTTTCTCGAAAATATTCCTATTCAATAACCACTTGGGGCCTATGAACTTTCCGATGATAGGCTTCACTGGTGATACCGTACCAGTTGAGGACATAATAACTTTGGCCATGATTGCAGGGCAACGTCCGAAACTAGCTAAGGCATAGGTCGATTTTTTAGTCGTAAGGATTTTGTCCGCTTATAATGTTATTCTCGACCGACCTGATCTAAATGCACTTCAGGTGGTGGTATCCACTTATTATTTGAAGATGAAGTTTTCGATAAGTTGCGGGATTGGAGAGGTCAGGAGAGATCAAGCTCTGGCAAGGTACTGCTACTCAATTACCTTATGAAAGGAAGCACAGTCCGAACCTTGTCCTGTTGATGGGCTAGATGTCCGTGATGACTTTGCCGAAGAATGGGGTGAGCCCTTAGAAGATCTTGTGACCATCCCCCTGAATGATGGAAATGCGGAGCATATGGTGCAAATTGGCTCTAATCTGGAAGATGAAGTTTGGGAGTAGCTCATTGGCTTCTTACAGAGGAATGCTGACGTCTTCGTCTGGGTTTCGATAGATATGCCTGGAATTGATGCCGAGGTTATGGAACATCGGCTGGCCATTGATCCCAAATATCGACCAGTGAAAGAAAGAGTTCGAGGCCATGCACTAGAAAGGCAAAAGGTAATAGCAGAAGAAGTTGACAAGCTTTTCAACGTAGGATTTATCCGAGAAGTCAGCTATCTAACTTGGATTTCAAATATGGTTCTGGTCAAGAAAGCTAACGGCAAGTGAAGGATGTGCATCGACTTTAAGAAGCTAAACAAGGCCTATCCAAAAGATAGCTACCCACTACCTAGGATTGATCAATTGATAAACGCAACCTCGGGCCACGAGCTCCTCATCTTCATGGATGCTTTCTCCGATTATAATTAGATACGGATGGTGCCGGAGGATGAAGAGAAAACTGCTTTTATAACTAACCATGGTCTTTATTGTTACAGGGTTATGCCCTTTGGACTCAAGAATGCAGGGGCAACGTATCAGCATCTGGTCAACAAGATCTTCAAGGAGCAGATCGACCTCAACATGAAGGCATACGTGGATGACATCCTCATCAAAAGTCGAGCTTCTATAAACCACCTCGTTGATTTTGAAGAGATATTCAGTGCAGTCAGGAAGCACAAGATGAAGCTGAACCCGACCAAGTGCATCTTTGGTGTGACCTCTGAAAAGTTTCTAGGATTTATGGTGTTAAAATACGGAATTAAAGCAAATCCAGAGAAATCCAAGCCATTCAAGAGATGACTGCTCCAAAGACAATCAAAAAAGTTTAGTGCTTGACTGAAAAAGTGGCATCCCTAAATCACTTCATCTCGAGATCGGCCGAGCGATGCATACCCTTCTTCCAAGTTCTCAAGCAACCAAAAAATTTCTACTGAATGACAGAATGCCAACGGGCATTTGAGGAGCTCAAAAACTACCTCGACTTACCCCCACTGCTGGTAAAGTCTAAACCTGAAGAAGAATTATTCTTGTATCTAGCGATCTCTCCGACGGCCTTGGCAACGGTTCTAGTCAAGAAAAAAGCGAAGATACAGCGGTCGATCTACTACATAAGCCGGATCCTAAGGGATGCAGAGACCAGGTACTCTAAGCTAAAAAAATTGGCTTACTCTCTTCTAATTGCTGTAAGGAGGCTCTGAGTTTACTTTCAGGGGCACACCATAACGGTCCTCACGAATCAATCAATAAAGACAGTCCTTCAGCGAATGGATGCTTTTGAAAGAATCACAAAATAGACAATCGAGCTCATGAAATTCGATATTAATTATCAACCCCGACCATTGATCAAAGCTCAAATATTAACAGATTTTATAGTGGAATGTACCATTTTTGATGATGTTGAGTTTGAATAGAATGAGACCGACGCTCTGCTGTCACAACCGAGCCTCCCCAAAGAGACGGTCGATCTTTTTGAAGATTTTTGGATTTTGTACGTGGATGGTTTGTCCAACTCTGCTGGAGTGGATGTGGGGTTGGTCTTAGTCAGCCCCGAGGAAGTCGTCATCGAGTATGCGCTGCGCTTCGAATTTCCTACGACTAATAATGGGGCTGAGTATGAAGTACTGATCGTCGAGTTAAAAATTATAAGAGAATTAAAAATAGATCGGCTTCAAGTCTACAACGATTTTTAATTAATGGTCGATCAAGTTAGTGGCAGCTATGAAGCGTGGGAGGAAAGTATGATGAAATACCTTGAGAAAGTAAAGAACTTGACTCTGGCCTTCAGTTGTTTCGATATTCGATAGATTTCGAAGATAGAAAATATAAGAGCTGACCTCCTCTCTAAGTTAGCCATTTCAGCTCCAGCCGAACTACCCAAAGAAGTATTTTTTAAGACTCTGAAGTGTCCAAGCCTAGAGGAATCATCGATCATTTTGCGGACGAAACTTGAGCCGAGCTGGATCGATCCGTTGGTTGCCTACCTCAAGGAGGGAGTCCTTCCTCATGACCTGAAAGAAGTTCGAAAACTCAGGAATCAAGCCTCCCGGTACATTTTGTACGAGGACAGGTTGTATAAGAGGTCGTATTCTCTACCGCTGCTAAGATATCTCCGATCTTTAGAGACCGACTTCGCATTATGGAAAGTATATGAGAAAATCTGTGAAAGTTATGTAGGAGCTAGGTTCCTATCGCAAAAGCTACTTTGGCAAGGATACTATTGGCCAATCTTGTACCATGATTCTGTAGAGTATGTTAAGAAATATGATCGCTATCAGAAGAATGCAAACATACAAGGACAGCCGATCTTCGAGCTTACTCCATTAAGCACGCCTTGGCCATTTGCGTAATGGGGAAGAAACATATTTGGCTCTTTCCTGACGGTATCAGGGCAACGAAAGTTCCTCCTGATCGCGATCGACTATTTCATCAAATGGATCGAAATCGAATACTAGCCAAAATTATCGAGGTCAAGGTACAAAACTTCATCTGAAAGTCAATAGTCTATCGATTCGGTTCGTTCCGAACCCTTATAACCGATAACGAACGATAGTTCACTAGGACGAGGTTTGTCGAGTTCTGCGAAGACCTAAACATCTCCCACCACTTCATTGGTAGCTCACCCACAGGCAAATGGAGAAGCTGAAGTGATCAATCGGACTCTGCTGTAAGGATCAAGATAAGGCTCGACAGAGCAAAAGAGGCTTGGGTGGATAAACTCTACCACGTCCTCTAGGCATACCAAACTACTCAAAGGCTGTCGATTGAGGAAACACCATTCATCTTGGCCTTCGGAATGGAAGTAGTCATCCCGATTGAACTTAAGCTTCCGTCAGTATGGATCGTGACCTTCAACGAGTAGCATAACTCACAGGACCTCAGAGTCAACCTCAACCTGCTGAAAGAAAAAAGGAAGAAAGCTCAGGTTCGGATGGCGGCCTACAGATGAAAGGTGGCCCGGTACTATAACTCTAGAGTCAGAAGTAAAACATTCAGAGTAGGGGACTTAGTGCTTCGACGAGTCGTCGTCTCTCAGCCTCAGAGCCAGGGGAAGCTTGCCCCAAATTGGGAAGGTCCGTATGAAATGGTGGAGGTCGTTCGATTCAAAACTTATCATTTGAAGAAGCTCGGAGGAACAACACTCCCATGACCTTGGAACTCAGAAAATCTGAGAATGTACTATCAGTAATTTTTCCGTAATAAAACTCTTTTATTTCAACATCATTATTTTTTGGTGCAAAAATTATGTGATGATAGGAAAGAAGCAATTAGAAGTGGCCGCGTTAGAAACAGGAGGAGGACCTCGTCCTAATGTGAGCAAAGTCGAAGGCCTCATTCATTTTAGATGAGATGGGAGGAGAGGCCGCGATAACTACCCTTATATGCTCCCACAGTCTGTTAGGAACAGGAGGAGGACCTCATTCTAATGTGAACAAAGTCGAAGACCTCATTTATTTTAGACGAGATAGGGGGAGGGGCTCTAACAATGGTCCTTATGTATCTCCATAGCCCATTAGAAACAGGAGGAGGACCTCATCCTAACGTGAGCAAAGTTGAAGACCTCATTCATTTTAGACAAGATGGAAGGAGAGGCCCTGACAATGGTCCTTATATACCCCCATAGCCTGTTAGAAATAGGAGGAGAACCTCATCCTAACGTGAACAAAGTTGAATGCCTTATTCATTTTAGACAAGATAGAGAAAGAGGCCCTGACAATGGCCCTTATGTGCCCCCATAGCTCGTTAGGAACAGGAGGAGAACCTCGTCCTAACGTGAGCAAAGTCAAAGTCCTCCTTCATTTTAGACGAGATGGGAGGAGAGGTCTGACAATGATCCTTATGTACCCCCACAGTCCGTTAGGAACAGAAGGAGAATCTCATCCTAACGTGAGCAAAGTCGAAGGCCTCATTCATCTTAGACGGGATGAGAGGAAAGGCCCCGACGATGGCCCCATTGTGCTCGACAACAACTGAAGATAAGATCTCCCCCGAGCTTCTACGACAATAGGAGATAAGATCTCCTTCAACCTCGGCTGGAGATAAGATCTCCCCCGAGCTTCAACATCAACTTCGGTTGGAGACAAGATCTTCCCCGAGCTTCAACTTTAACGTCAATCTTGGTTGAAGATAAGATCTCTTCCGAGCTTCAACCTGCACTGGTGCAGAGCTCTGAAGAGGACTTCGACTGTCGTCTTTTTTGTACTCTCTTTCTTTGAGTTTCGAACTCGAGAGTGGAGGAGACTATTGTTGGGGATAAACTCCACTCTCACCGAAGTCCAGCCAGATGCTTAGCCTAATGCAATCAATAATCATGGAAAAGCTTCAACGACCAAACCTTAGCCAAACCCCTTCAGCTGGCCCAGCCCCAGCGAACTCCTCCCGGATCACTCCTTCGGTCGGACTCTTATGGGAGCCGAACTTCCTCCTCATCTCTCCTTCAATCGGACTTCTATAAGAGCCAAACTTCTTTCAGATTTCTTTTTCAGTCGGACTCCTATGGAAGCCAAACTCCCTCCGTACTTCTCCTTCCATCGGACTCTTATGGAAGCTGAACTCCTTTCGGATCTCTCCTTCAGTCGGACTCTTATGGGAGCCGAACTCCCTCCGCACTCCTCGTTCAGTCAAATTTCTATAGGAGCTGCACTCTTTCCGAACTCCTCCCAGATCTCTCCAGTCGGACTCCTATGAGAGCCGAATTTTTTTCGAATCTCTCCTTCAGTCGGACTCCTACAGGAGCCGAACTTCCTCTGCACTCCTCCTTCAGTTGAATTTTTACAGAAGTCGAACTCCTCCTTCAGTCGAACTTCTATAGGAGCCAAACTCTTTCCGGACTTCTCCTTCGGTCGAACTCCTTCCGAATCTCTCCTTCAAGTAGCGTTCCTTCTGGATGATCCCTTCTAGCTGTATTTCCTTTGGGAGTCCAAACTCATCTGGAATTGATATATGTTGGAGTTCTTCACCAACCAACGCTTGCATTCTTCGAACTACGGCTATTAAATCTCGACGAACGATCGCCATCAGTCTGCTACAGACGATGTTACAGACGGTGCACTCCTCCATGACAGACTCTGTCAGGCCTCGAGCAGTTCGCTACTAGACGGTATGGCTGTCACTATCAGTCTGACGATATCTTTCTCTCCATACCGAACTCCACCAGACCTTGAGTAGCCCGCTGCCAGATGGCTGCAGCTGTCACCATCAATCAAGCTCCGTCTATACAAAGGGACCCTCTAGATACGTTTTTTCGAAGCTCTAAACTCTCTTCTCTTTCTCAAAACTCTGTCGAATTTTTTTTCAAGCATTCCATTTCTGTTGGTCAGAAGAGCTAATTTGACCGTCGGAGGATTTTACTGAAATCACTATCATCGACTCCGAATAAAATTTTATTTTGTAGATCATCGACGACGATCTTATCTTCTTCAATTTTAATTTGATCCGATATCAACTAAATTCTACGGGAATCAATTCAGACTCCATGCACCTTCTCATTGAAACGATGGTTTTCTTAATTAATAACGATGGGTTTCTCGATTACTGGTAAGACATGGGAAGCGCTTGATTCGGTGCCATAAATATGGGGTCGCTGGCTGTCTCTATTTGTAAAGCTATCAAATAATCTTTCCTTCTTCGGAAAATTAAATTCCATTCTACTTCTTATTGATTCGAGTCGATTGCATCGTTTCCTTAAATTGCCCCATCGGCTTCTATAAATTAGCGAGGATACCTCCTCCTTTCTTTCCACCTACTCTCGTCTCTCCTTCGTTCTTGTGCTCCAAGTACCGGGTAAGATCTCTCTCCTCTGGTTCGCTTCCCAATGACGCTATAATATGATATGCTCTTTGTTCTAACCATACTCTTTCTCTAAGGTCTCTTTATCCCAGTCATGGCTCTCAATCTCCTCCCAACCTACCGATATCCGGCGATCCCCTACGCCGAGATCGCTTGGCGCCACCACCACCGTCGCCGGAGACCTTCCATCTTGTTCGTTATCGCTGCTCTCCGGAGGTTGGTTATTATACCCGCCGCCATCGTCCTGTTGATCCCGACCTTGTACTTCCTCGCTACCGTCCCATCGCCACTCCCCAAGGTGTCCATCGACAGCTTCTCTGTCACGAAGTTTAATGCGACATCCACCCGGGATGTCTCCGTCGAGTTCGACGCCACGGTCCGTGCCGAGCACCGCCTTTTGAGCGCCTCTGTTCGCTGCTTCCACCGCGGCACCGTCTCCGTCTTCTACTCGGGCGTCACCATCGCCGAGGGCGTCTCGCCCGAGTTTTGCCAGTGGACGGGGAGGGTGACGGAGTTCCACACTACGTTGAAGGGGTCGAACATCGTGTTGTCCGTTGCGGAGTCTGATGGGTTGGAGAGGAAACAAAGGCGAGGAGATCTGATGGCGTTGGAGGTGGAGATTAAGTTGCCTTCGCGGTTTGCCGACGTGGTCGCTCGGTGCCGGGTGATCAGGGCCTGTTCGGAGCTCAAGGCTCAGACGTGTGCGGTAGAAGAAAAGTCTTCTTTTCAGCAAAAAGTTGACAGAGAAGTGCTCTCGTGTCTTCTTATGCTCGCGTTGTGGGTTTTGATCGTGTCTATCTTAGCAATAGATCTACTAGGGTTAGTTTATTAGTGCAAGGAGGAGTTTGTTTTCTTTTCTCATGAACTACAACCGTTTCTTGTGTCTGAGGTTGGATCAGCTTCAATTACTTGTTCATGGTTTTCTTTATTTTCCATTCAGATATATATATTTTTTTCTATAGAGGCCCCCTTTATCTTACTTGTCCATAGGTTTTTTTTCCATCCTGAATTTTTCTTCTTCTTCTTCTTCTTCTTTTTTACAAAGATGCCTTCATTTGTTTGTTCATGATTTTTTTTCTTTTCCATCCTAATTTTTTTTTTTTTTTAATAGAGACCTCTTCATCCATGCAAGAATAGAGGAGGCCAGTCTAGAAAAGATTTATCCTTGGTGCAAAGGAATGAGAGGAGATGGTGGCTTCCATCTTAGGTGGATTATAAGATAATTTGATAATTATTAAAAATTATTTATTCAAAAAAAAAATTATGGGAAAGAATAAATTTTATCATGTCTGTTTGATGAAAAAATTATTCTAAAAAAAATATCATCAGAAAAAAGACTACTATATTTGATTAGAGTTAGTTTTATATTAAAATATTATTAATTTTTTAATAATATCTTTAAATAATTAGCTCAAGTAATAATATTGTTTTTCTCAATGTATTTACAAATTAATTATGACTACTTACATAAATGATGTCAATATTGATTATTTTGAATATTAAAATATATTTATGAGTTATAGATATAGTTACATAAATAGTATTTAATTTAAATATTTTTAAATTAATTATAAATATATTAGAAAATATAATTCTTCATAAATAAGTTTTAGTATTTTATGGTATGTAAATAAATATATAATTATTAATAAATCCTATATTAGATTTATTGATAATCAATAAAAAATTATTAATTATTTATTAATAATTAATATGTATTAATAATTATATAATATTAATATAATATTGATATACTATAAATGTGGGTATTTTTATCATTGTTAGATTAATAAAAAACAAATACCATCTCCTCATCAGAATTTATTTTATCATCTCTTTTATCTACTTTCATATTAAACATAATAATCTGATATAAAATTGATTTTTTTATATTAAAAAAAATCTTGAAGAACAATTATTATTCTTCTCAAAGAATAGAAAAGAGAGAGAGAAACATCTAATATTGTCATCTATTCTAATGAGCACGAACTCCATTATATTCTATTTGCTTAATGAAATATGTACTACAATATGACATTTTAGTTATTTATTATATAGGAACTTGCTTCCCGTGATTTCCTAAAATATTTCCAGCTCAATTACCAACCTATCCGTGCAGGGAACTCATTCCTTATTTGTCACCATATATGATTAGGACTTATTTTAACAAATATATAAGTAACAGATCAAAATAACCAATATTAGAAAATATAATCATTGCAAACTTATATTAGGAAATATAACTTAAAGTACTTGATTATTTTTTTAATACAAATTCACCTGCAATCGAATACGGAACATCATTTAAAATAATGAAGGTACTCATCTTAACAAATTTCGTGAAGGCATCTACTAATGAAACCTTATTTTGTGAAAATTGTTATATTAACTATAGTTTATCTAGATGATGAGGTATGGTTTCTAAAATCTCCTTAAAGCCATATGGTGATTCATCTATCTCATCTTATTGAAGTTAAATATTGACTCATCGATTTCAGTCACCAATTATGTTTCTACTAAGATTTACTTTGCTGAAGTATAAATAATAAATTTGAAGTTGTCAATCTTATCTTAATGCATCAATAAATTTCCGTCCCCTAGTGATTAGAACCCTAGAGTCTTGTTAAATTAATTTGAACTATCTGGACTATAATCCCAATTATCCCATGCTCCCGCTGCCTCGCACAGTCACAATTCGACATTTAAGGCTCCCATTCCAATCCCAATTCTCCTCCCTCGGTGTCCTGATATCACATCCAAAGATCCTAATTCAACTCTTGTCCTCTCATATGTAGGCCTTTGGCCCAAGCCCAATGGAGCCCAACAGCCTTGGTCTAGTGGACTCACCTATTTAGGTCAGTTTGGTAGCCAGGAACCTTTTTCTTTCTTTCCACTCTTCCATCCTAAAATGCGCAAATTACAGTTGGATTCTTTGCTAACCAAGGATCCTCTCTTTTCATCTTTCATTTTATCATTCCATCCTAAAATCTGGGTAAGTTATAATTGGATTCTTTGCTAACCTAGGATCCTCTGTGGTGTATCTTTTGTATTATAAAGAATTAAATATCTTAGATGTCCACCACATTATCCGATCATGAGACCGATAACTATCAAATAAGGTACAACATATAGCACACAAAAAATACTATATATGGTACTCATAGTTGCTTGTCGGTCGTCAATCTCCATAATTAAATGATGCGGCATCTATTCAAAGCTATACAGTACTTTATGGTCAAAAGATTCGAACTCTTTTTTGTTTATTAATGGAGTGCTGTTAGGTAACCCTTGTTATGAAGATCAACATAAGATTTATTAAGAAATATAATTTTAGTTTTTTTATTTATTATTTTTTTGTGCAATCGATGTGATGTAGTTAATATCCGATTGTTCTTTTATCTAATATCTTTTAAATCAGTTAGTCAAATGGCATGGTAGATATTTTATGAGGGTTCAGATTGGAGAATTATAAAATTTAAATTTATGATGAATCTATTATTTTAATTACTTCCGGTCCTCCAAGATTATTTGTTGCTATATTTAATAACACTGAAATCATCAAGTAAATTTTTTATTAGAAAAGAAAATTGATATCCCCAAGTAGAATCCAAGGGCTATTAAGCCCATTTTGAACAAAACTGATCTCAAGGGTTATATTAGTCATATACTACGTTGATTGGAAACCTAAAGCAGAGAATGCCAGAGGAACTGCCCTATGTACCGTGTGGCCATACCATTATCAGTTAACAGAAAACTCAAATTGTCTTCTTTGTCCTGGGAAACTTTTCTTCAAATTTTTTTTTTATTTTTTTTATAATATTATTCTGCTTGTATGTATTTCTTTCAACAAAACTGGGTCTGCTACGCCTTCCCCTTCTGTTAAATAACAAAAATTAATAACTTCAGCAAAATGGCTTTCCTTCTACCTGGAGCGTATTTGGAGAGCAGTGCATAAAATCTGAAGAATGTTAATCTTATGATTGAACGGAACCTTCTTTATTAATGCTAACTGACATCATGTAAGAATCTATTAACCTGTGAAGCTTTTTTTACCGTCCTAATAAAGAACTCAAATTTTATAACATCCTGTCCATCCATCTGTGAAGCATAAGTTCCATTCTAACAAGGCAGGCAGAGCATGTAGTTGATGAACAGTAAATTCAACTTTAGACAAAGTATAAAAAATTACATATGTGAACCATGTCTGATATCTGCCTACAGAAATAACGAATAAATTGACACACCAGGATTAAACTTTCTACACGTGTAAATTTTCTCTCTCTCTCTCACTCACTCTCTCTGTGAACAAGTCAAATAAATAAAAGAGACGGACTACAAGGAAGAAATTAAAAAAGAAGAAGAAGAATTCCCCAGGAGTGATAACCAAAACCTTTGGTATTTTTCAGTTTGCGCAAAAATCTATCAGAAAGATGGTAAACGCAGGATGAATCAAGGGAACGTGAATGAGCCTCCAATCTGTGAATTAGATGACTGGGGATTAATGGCTTCCCATAACAGCGATATCGTGATGGCAATGAGCCCAGACCACACAAAGACAATGGTTGGTGTCCTCCCCCTTCTTCCCATCAATCCCTTTGCAAATGGGTAGAGATGAGCCAACACCCAGAAGCTGAAGAACACACCACCCAGAAGCTTGCTCCACTGTGGAATCACACTGTATATTGTTCGGCCGACACCGACAGCAATTGCAATCAGATTTATCATTATGATGACGAGTGGTGGTATCATCAATGATGTCCACCTCACAGTGTAGAGGTCGGCGAAGTCGTCGTCGTTATCATCGCCGGCTGATTTCGAAGTGAGGGTGAATGAGATTTCGATCCCAGCTACCACTTTCAGCAACCCCTGGAGCACAGCAGCAAGGTGAGCACTAGTACCACCAATGACCCAAAACTGCTCATTCCTCCACCACTCTTCCAGTTCAATCCCTGACCACTTGATCTCAAGCACGGCCAGCATACATAGAGTGAGGGTGATGAGCAGTAGGTATGTGAGGAAGGCCACGTTCAGGGTCTGAACAATGAATTGTCCAGAGAAGAGCGAGAGCGCCGGGAGGAAGCAGTACACAATGAGAAAGATGGAGGTGAAAGGGTAGATGCCAACGTTGAGGTATGCAATCCTCTGCAAAAGCTTCATCTTTGAGCTGGCAAAAATGGCATTGTTGCGGGAAAAGAAGATCTCGACAGAGCCCGTCGCCCACCGGAGGACCTGGTGGAGCCGGTCGGTGAGATTGATCGGAGCCGTGCCACGAAAGGCATCACGTTTGGTCACACAGTAGACCGACCTCCATCCTCTGTTGTGCATCCTATAGCCAGTGACCACATCTTCAGTCACAGAACCATAAATCCATCCAACTCGCTGCCCCCATTCAGTCTTCTCCTCATACCAGCATGAGATGACACTGATTGCCTCAGCCACTATAGAGGCATCAAGAAGTTGACGTGGGATGGTGAGGGCACCGGGAGGGCGGCCATTCTCGACGAAGGGATGATCGGCAAGAGGCCGGCCTTGGAACTCCGCCACCGGTATCGAGTCGATGAGGAAGTTGGAGTTTCCAAACTTCTTTGGAAATGTGGCTAGGTTCATGTCATCTTCATCAATATCCCCCATCCTAAGTGCTCGGGTCTCTTCTGAGGCAACAGTTGCAGAGCTCTTCCTCCTCCTCCTCCTTGGGAAGCAGTGGCTACAGCAACCATGATGGTGTTCTTTGGAGCGAGGAGGATCGAAACCATAGAGAGCAATGCGGCGGAAGAGGCAACCAGTGCCAACATAAACCGGGCCCTGAAGTCCATCGAGAGCGCGCATGTTGACGTCGAAGAAGACGGTGTTGTGATTGGCATAGCGATCAGAGGGGTCGATGCCTTCGAACCGCTGTGGGAACTGGACGTAGCAAATGCGGTCACCGCCACGATCCATCATGAAGCACATACCCTCTCGGAGGGCCTTAGAGTTGTAGATATAGTGATCGCAGTCGAGGTTGAGGATGAAGGGACCGTTCGACATAATGGCGGAGGCACGAACAAGAGCATTCATGGCGCCTGCCTTCTTGTTGTGATCATAGCCAGGGCGCTTCTCGCGCGACACATAGACGAGCAAGGGCAGACGAATGTCCACCTCTGCGAAGTCCAGGAGTTCATTCTCATCATCGTTCCCATACAACGGTTCTTCACTCGGAGGCTTCAGCATCACCTGCAATAAAGCATATCAAGTTTAACGTCTCAATGTATTCTAACTTCCTTTTCTTTCCTGAAAATAAATAAATAAATAATCTGATGGAGTCGTGACACGTTTAATCAAATAATAGACTTTGAAGTGGACAACATTTAACTTGCATGCCTAAATTTCATGAGGAAACTTTGATCCACTGTTGCCTCCGAGAGGCACATGTAATAAAGAAAGATGTTAAAAATGAATTTAGATATATGAGAACAATCTACTTGGTTACAGAACATCTGTAACTTGATTTTTTATCACAGATACTGCAATATTATGCTACTTTAAGACTTTTTTTTTTATCAAATTTCATGCAAAAAGAGGTCAATTTTTGCCCTTGATATATACTCGAAGAGCTAACACAACAAAAGCCAAAGCTTCTAAGGTTATGATGGAAGTATGATGAAGGTTGAACCATACATGAGGAAGAAAACCCACACCTGTATAACTCCAACATGATCACCCCGAGAATGATCTGGTGATGGGTTTATCCAAGTGCCCGGCCAGTGAGATCCATCAGCCATCCAAGTTGCTTTCGGAATCTTCACAGGTTCCATTGGATCATCACCAGCATTTTCGCGTTGCAACTTCATGGCCTTAATCTCCTCGCGAGCATGATATGCATCAGAACGCCGACGAATCGAATCTGGCAAGCTATTGATCCGAACCTTGAACTCGTCGTACTCTCGCTTAACCCGTCTCCGGTCCTTCACAAAATCAGCTCGGGTTTTGTTCTTATAAGGATCTCTTTTCAAATTAAAATAGCTCTCTGGATTTCTTGGCTCGATGTCATGTTTGCGGCAAAAAGGTACCCACATGTTAGCAAAGCTGGCGGCCTCAGCCATTGCTTCAAATGTCAGAAGTGCTCCTCCATCATCAGAAACATAGCAAGAGAGCTTCTCCACCGGGTAATCGGCGGCGAGAATAGAAAGAATTGTATTTGCTGTGACCAGCACCGGTTCCTTTTCTGGGTCTGCAGTGGAGACAAAGATATCCATACCTGGAAGATCAGATTTGCCCAAGGGGTTTTTAGCATTTGGTGTTTCGAACTTCTCCTTCAGTACTGCAAGGTCGGCAGATCGGTTGACAGGGCAGAGTTTTGGAAGCTGGTCCAGAAGCCAAGAGAAGGCAAACCACAGTTCGCACACAACAGACATCCCCCAGAGCCATATGGCATCCTGGTTTTGGTTTGTTATTCTCCATAGAAGAAACAAGACAAGGGCAACCAAGCGGATGAAGACAAGAAGCCTGCAAGAACCGGGTCGAGCATATAATGATCTAATGATAACGGTTGCATATTAAAAAAAGCAAATACAGGAAACATTCTGATAAGTTAACTCATTGACATTCTGAATTATTTAAAGAAGTGAAAAAAGGTTGCAGTTCTTTCGGATAACTGGAAGATCTACTTACTGGACAAAGACAACCACTTGACCGGATAAAAAGATTATTATGATGTTATACATCAAAGAAATTGATACCTCCTTTCACATTTTCAAATTTTTCATAGATTACTGAATTCTTATATTCTATAATACAAGAAGTTTGATTAATTTTTGGAGGGCTGCATTGTATTAGCATTTTTAAAGAAAACATCAACTTGTCCTGTGAATTATATATGACCACATTGGAGAATGGTCTAATACGTGCAGCATGGGTGAGTGGTACGTGCCAATATTACCATCCGAATAACACTCTATGTAAAATTTACACTAAGTTCGATGTGGATAAAATTTGTTGGGGCCAAAATAAATGTGTTGAACTCATAAGCTGGAGTGGGATAAGAGAAATAATAGGCTACTCTGAATTTGAGAGAGGACCATAATTGGACCAACTGTAAATTTTATGACCAAAAGAGTCCTTAGAACTATAAGTAGCCTCTCAGATTAAATACTCGTGGGTTTTCTGATCAAAGATCAGATAATTATGGTAGATACAAAGAGTTTGCAGTCCAGATGGTTTTGTTCCCATGAGAAGGGACTACTGGAATACCATTGTTCAAGGAATATATTGTGTCGGTCCTTTTGTTTTCCAACCACCACAGGGCAGACTAATTCTCCAGATGTCCTATGACCTGTTGTCCCAGCTTGCTATAATATTAAATAACTACCTTGTGAGTCAAAAGCCAAAACTTGAACAAGTTACCTGCTTTTGTAGCATTTAGGTGACCTTTTCCTTCAATACTCGAAGGCTACAAAAAGAAAATCTGAATTACTGGATTAAAGACTTAAGCTAGATCAGGAAGGGGTTCCTCCAATATGGAGATAAATCAACGGCAATCTCTCATCGGTTGCAGTGTGCATGATTTTGATTTTTAAATCTCATCAAAGCCTATCGATGCTTGGGATTCTTAATGAGTCAACCTAAGAATGTTCTTAATCCCCATCTAATGCCACTAACTAAAGAGATTTACATCAGGTCAATCGGAGGACACAGTGGAATACAGAACCATACAATGTGAAAATTCAACAAGAGGATCAGATACCAGCCAGATGACATTATTATGTACAAGTTAGGTTC
Organism: Cocos nucifera; assembly: GCA_006176705.1. NCBI lineage: Eukaryota > Viridiplantae > Streptophyta > Magnoliopsida > Arecales > Arecaceae > Cocos > Cocos nucifera. Next base: position 1,151,158 of record QRFJ01000114.1, read on the forward strand.
ATTACTTTGACAAACACAATTGAAGACATGGATGTAAACATCAAATGATAAGTTAGATATAGAGAATAACTTAATATCACATTGACAAAAATAACAGATAACCAATAGAAAGCATGGATCTAAATATCAAATAAATCCAAGAAGTATTCATAAAAAATAACATTAAGAAAACAACACAGCAAATAACAATTCAAGAGAACTTGTTTCATCTCGTACAAATTATCTTCATGGAGCATCATCAATTGTCATCTGTAACAGTGAAAAAGTGATCGTACCTATACGGGCTGAGGACCGCAGCAGGGATCTTCAATTTGCGCGTGAGTGGTCTCCATGGCTTGCCAACCAGTTCCTTTGGCTGCCCATGGCCTCCTCCATGCCCATCACCGCCGCCACTCTCATCGGGCCAAATAGCATTCCCATATCCATAAGTCGCCTTCGTCTCGAACAGCCATCGGTTGTGATCGAACTCCCCCACCTGGGTCCTTGTCGGGGTCAAAGACTTGTTAAGGGGATTCTTCGTCTCCATCTCTGGCACCGGCGATGGCAGCGATTGCAGCGACATAGCTCCATTGGCATTGCTCTCAAGCTCCTCCCATTCGGTAGTCTTGTATGGCTCCTTGCAGCCCGGGCAGATACGACCGCCCGTCTTGACTGCATCAATGAAGCACTCACGACAGATCTTGAAGTCACATTCACAGGGAAATATAACGTTCCCCCTCTGGTCTCTCATCAACTTGGAGTCGCAACCAGGGACGGCGCAGGTGGAGCCCTTGGTGCCGGCCATCTGGGGGTGGTGGTGATCGGCATCGGAGTCGATCACCTTGTCCATGACGTGAGCACGAGTAACATTATTGAAGCCACCGGTGAAGAGGGAACTGGAGACGTACTGCTCCTCGACCTTGGCCGAGATGACAGGGTCCATTGGCTGGTTGTCGGGAGTCATGGGAAAGAGGACATGGTAATTGGTGTTGGAGAAGTCGACGCTGCTGTGCTCGCTTTCGAGGTCTTCCCGGGAGTAGCTGACGAAACGGCCGGAGTTGGTGCGCTGGCCGAAGACCACCGTGGGCGGCGGCGGAACGGAAGGCGGCTTGCTGCTCTCCTCCAGATCGTCGGATGGCATCCGGGTGGAACGGCCGTTTCTAAGAGCTCTATGGGAAGCCATGATCCAGCTTTGAGCGACAATTTATAGCAGACAACTGAAAGAAAATCCCCTAAAAAATCAGAAAATTCCATATGTCTCTACGCTTAAAAAGGGGCGTAAAAGAACGAAACAGAGGAAAAAAAGGAAAGGTGCCGTCATCAAAAGAAAAGGAAAAAAAAAAACGATTTTTAGGATTCTATGATAAAAAAGGCTCGATTTTCTCGACAATCGGTGCCAAAAAAAAAAAAAAAAAAATACAACGAAAATGGATTGGGAGAAGGGGAAAAGAAAAGGAAAGATATGCAAGACTGACCTTAGGATTTCCGATAGGGGAATCCGAGAGAGCGGAGTTTCTTCTATTCAGGGCATGGAGTTGTTGAAATGAGAATCCTGAGCGCGTAATCTAGGCTCCGAATTTATAGTGGATAGAGAACGATTCTCCCATCGATGAGGACGGGAGAGCTGAAAGATAATCCACTCTTCACTAGCTCCTTCTCCCTCCTCTGTCTTTATCGAACGAAAGAGGTGGCCGTTGAAATGTTCAAAGTCCAAATGGAACAAGAGGGGACGAAGTCGAACTGAGCCAAATAGTCCAAAAACCTTCACCAAAATCGCCTTTTCTTAGCTTAAACAAGAATCCAATGACGTAATTAATTTATGGTAGATTTCTCCTAGCGAACCCCGCAAAATATCCTGTGACAACCCCCCGGGCACCAATTTCGAATCGTTCCCTAGACTAATGCCCGAAGTTAATCTCCATTTTGGAGTAACGTTTAGGGTTATGGTTTAAAAGGCAAGGAGTGGGATTGGGAGGAGAGAGTGAATGGAAGGGAAACAGGGCCTGGAGAGCGAGAAAGGCAGGTCTTTTTTCTTTTGGTTGGTTTCCAAACGGGGAGGGCAGGAGGGCGACGAAGAGGGCGCGGACAGCGCTGGGTGTTAAAAGGCGAGAGAGGATCTAGTTATCCGACACGTGGCGGGCGTGGAGGTTGCTGACTTGGACCCGAGCCGGCGGGGAGCTCCTCGGTTTCGTCGCGGATTCGTTGAACATGATCGCGGCGGCATGCCCCCTGGAATTTCGTGGAATTAAGGAAGCGTCCTTTCACTGGATTTGGCTGGCACCTGCGCGAGGTGAACACGGCTAAATAATTCACTTTCTTTTACTATGTGAAAACACGGCTAAGTAATTGGCGATTTGGATGGAGTTGGTAATAATTTTAGGTTAGATGCCTAGAATGCAATTTCTATGTCAAGAAAAAAATAATGATATGATCTTTTCTGGTCCATGCTGTAATTTGAAAGGCCAAATTTTAATTCGGGTTATATATGTGCGTATATGTGCAATAACGCGTGATAACATGGACCAGTTATGAAAGTAAAACTGGTCTTTCTACTTCAACAGCATACTAGAAAGCATTTAAATTATTTAGATATAGGCTTAATCTTCCATCTTGAGTTCTTGAAGTTCAATTTAACTTTTGGTCTAGTTTAAGTCCATAGTTGCACTCGCACCTATATTTAGGTCGGTTATCTCTACTGTCAATAAAATGGATTCATATTTAATTTTAAAAGGATAAATAATTTAATACAATCATACTATATAGCAATATCAATGGCATTATTCATAATTTCTACGGCTTTGACATGAATCAAAAATCAAAAATCCAAGGAGCCATTCTAACATTAACTATCGGCTTAAAATCAAAGACACACGGGGAACCCAAGGCCACCTTATATTTTTTATTATTGTTAGAGAGCTCCCCATGCTCAAATAGTTATATGCTTTTAACCAACTAAATTTAAAAATTACAATGATTAGGAACAAGTAGTTGTCGTGGAAAATAATCAAATCTATGCAAATGAATCCATAACAGTCGATGTTATGAATCATAATCACAATGTGGAACATAACGGCTCGTGGCAGCTTGGTTATATTTAGGGAAAATCAAGGCTCGTACTTTGGCAACATTAAGATGACTCTGATGGCGAGTTTGGTGGGATCCCACCGCGTGGCACACCGCGGAAAGCGATCGTGCTCGGGACTCCGGCGGCACCAAGGAATGCGATCGATCATCCATCGTTGGGATCACGAAGGACGGACGGTGGTCCCCAGCTCACTAACGTCCAGTGTCGTGGGACCCACGTCGCCCTATTTTTTTATTATTTTAGTCGATACGTGCGGTCGCGCCCGCCCGCCAGCCCGCACATGGCCGGCGAATGCAGGAGGTAATGCAATAGAGTCGCGGTTGTATTGATCCTCCGCGCCAAAGAAGGATAATACCTTCCTTCGCGCTCATCGACCGTTGGATTATCTTCCGCACAGCTCTCAAAGCATTCCAAACCATCATTCATCCGCCTGCACAACTCTAAAGCGACATTTGCATAATCCACCCGTGGACGACCTATGTATGTATATATTGGTATCGTTAACCAACAGCAAACATTTCAGCGTTTTTTCTTTCTTTTTCTCGGACAAAAAGAAAAGCTCTTGAAAAAAAAAAAAAAAAAAAAAAAAAAGAAAAAAAAGGGTGCATCCACTTACAGGCTTTGAGTTGCAACTTCCACTACCATACGAAAGAAAATGTTGGTTATCTTTCGCAACATCCTCTGTTAGATGTACCAGCACAACTCTAAAGCATTTCAAACTCTCGTTCATCATCGTACACTGATCTCAAAGTGATGTTTGCGTGATCCATTGGTAGGTTCGTATGAAAGAAGATGAATCGTGCTTTTGTGTGAGAGTACGGCTCCTATCCTTGTGATGCAAAATAAGTTACTTACCTCAAATTTGAGGAGATCAAACGCCTATTTACACGTACAAGTTAATAACTCCATTGGCTTCTAGAAAACATCTTGAGCATGCTTCAGTCCATTACCAAGAGTTGGTATAAGTGAAATTGGTTGCGTTCAAAATTTATAAAATAATCCCATTATCAGCTGCATGTAGTAATCTATCTTTTTTCGAAATGAAATCATATTATCATAAATTGAATTTACAATCTTTGCTTTACCATATTTGTCTTAAACCAACTCCCGTAAGAGTAGCTTGTGACAATGTTAGGTTTGGAACTTGAATTTGACAAGCTCCAAAACTTTGTTAAAAAAATGAAATCTCAAATATAAAATATTTATATTTATATAAAATTACGTGCCGTCGAGAGTTAGAAGCAAGAGCACAAAATTTTATGGGCATCAAGGGCCATATTGAAATGAACTTCATTTTTCGTAATATTTGAGCATCAATGATCAAATTTCGTAGAACTTGATTTCATCGATGGTCAAATGCACGGATCGTTATAGAAATAAAATTAATTCAAAAGGGTAGGAAAGCCTTTTCCTTTGTTTCGGTAGGCAGCCATTCATTTCAACACGGCTGGTCTCCCGCAGGCTGCTTGAAGCGACGCAAGGTTTTTGAAGAAAAGAATGGTCTGAAAAGGCCCAACGCCTCAGGTTTTTTTTCTGACAGGAGCCCTACCCAAAGGTTGGTATCCGAGAAGGACGAGAGAACGTTCCAAACTTTGCTTGGCTTGTTCAAAAAGAGACGTTACATTTGGTAGCTGTTCAAACTAAAGAGTAGTTGTTGCCCATCTCCCCAACCCTTTCCCACATTTGCTGGCATTCACAAACATGTGGAAAGTTTCACACCACCGCGTGGTGTCAAGAAGAAAATTCAAGGCATCCGCCTCATAGGTTCCTACTCCCTTCTCCTGAGGAAATGGTAAAGCACTCGGAGCCCTTAAATAATATGTTAGCTAGAGTTTTCGGTGATTAATTTATGACATTAGATATGTGTTGGAAAACTTAGAACCTTCAGCAACCCTGTAATATGATAGGGAGGGGCATTAGGATTATTGGACTGCTACAAGTTTACATGTCAAAGATATTCATTCAAATATTTATACGGAGTTCACATCAAAAGAAAGGAAAAAGTTACCTGAAACGAGTAGGGATACCAAATCACAATTTTAATTTTAGGACAGCAACCCTTCAGAGCTTCATGTCATCCAGAGAAAGACATCTGTTCCCAGGATGTGTTGATGCTAAGCCTTGTACAATATGCTGGGGAAGGTCATTCGGTGTGTCTGTATGGATGAAATGAAGACCGAGCAAGGAGCTTTGAAAAACGCTCGATGAATATTTAGTTTAGCACATGCATGCATGCATATGCATGCATATATGGTGCCCAGTTATCAAGTTTTCATCAGCCTGACATGCAATGGGCCCATGTAACGTGATCATATTGATGTAAGCCATAATAGCATTCCATCCATGTATGTACTGGAGATATGCGCCAAAATAAAGCCAAACCCCTCAAGTACATGGTTTGTCCTAATCCAAGTGATGCCTAGCTACTCTTTTTTTTTTTTTTGTCTAATTTATGAAAAAAGGCCGGACGGTGAAAGAAAAAGATATACCCGCCAAAACAAATGCAACTTAAGAATGAACGAAGGTTACTCCTTTATCATTTGCCTCTAAAATTCAAGCGCTGACCAAAAGACAGATACCTTGGATTAGAAATAGCAATGGTCGCAACCCAATCTGCGATAAACATAAAATAGTGAAAGCAATTGCTTCCATTGGAAGATATCTTGGAGCTAGAGGTAATTACCAACGGAATGGACGAGTGAGCGAGAATTAATCCAAGATATAACAGTACGAGGATCGCCCTGAAAAAAGGCTTGAAATTGAAAAATGCCCAGGCAATGGCCATCAAGATTAACTTTTCAAATACCAGGGGGACGACGCATCCAACAAATGTAATGAAAAGGAGGGAATAACTGCAATTCAGAAGTAAAAATGCCCTGGTTCCTTGATCGTGTTATACCTAGCTGCTGCATATTCAAAATATTCATTTCCATAGCATAAATTAAAACAACCGTTAAAAGGATCCGAGAGGTTGTAGATTGCTGCCGAAATCTATCATATGATTTCCGCCTTAATTTTCATATTAACTATTGGGGATAAATCTTGCTCCTACCAAAGTTCAGTTCGATGCTTAGCCCAATGCAACCGGTAGCCACGGAAGAGCTTCAGTAGACGGATCTTAGCCGAACTCCTTCAGCCGGCTGAACTTCTCAGTGGTCGAGCTCCTTCAAACTCTCAATGGTCGGATTTTAGTCGAACTCTTTCATCCGGTCGAACTCCTCAGCGGTCGAGCTTTAGTCGGACTCCCTCTGCACTCTTCCAACCAGACATCTGCAGGAGCCGAACTCCCTCCATGCTTCCCCTTTGGTCGGACTTCTTCAGGAGCTGGAGCCGGACTCCTCCCAGACACCCCCTTTGACCGATCGGACTCCTCAGCCGTCGAGCTCCTTCCGAACTTTTCAGCAATTGAGCCTTAGCCGCACTCCTCCAGCCAGACGCCTACGAGAGCCGAACTCCCTCCGCACTCTTCCAGTCCAACTTCTTTTGAGCTTTTGCTCGGTCGAACTTCTCTAGGAGTCCGAACTACTCTGAAATTGATACATACCGAAGTCCACCGATCAATGTCTGCTTTTTTAGAGCCACGGCTATTAAATCTAGATGAATTATCGCCATCAGTCTGCCACAGGCGATGTGATCGGACGATATGGCCACCACTACTGGCGACACCACTCTCTCCGTAGCCAGCCCCGTGCGGCCCACGATCCGTCAGTATGGCTGTCACTATCCGTCTGACGATGCCTTCCTCTCCGTATCGAACTTCATGCGGCCCCGAGCGGCCTACGATCGGACGATATGGTCGTCACCATCAATCAAGCTCCACCTATAAAAAGGATCCTCCAGATATGCTAAGCTCTAAGCTCTCCTCTCCTTCTCGAAACTCTGCCGAACTCATTCTTGAGCACTCCATTTTTGTTGATCAGAGCTGACTTGACCGTCGGAGGGTCCTGTCGGAGCCACCCCCCACCAGCTCCCGATGGAACTTTATTTTGTAGGTTCCCGATGGCGACCTCATCCTCCTCTGCTCCAACTAGATCCAGCAATAACCAGTTTCTGTACCAACAGATTGGCGCTGGAGGAAGGATCTGAACCTTCGAGGTTTTTTTGTTCTTAAAGGAGTACTCGACGACGATCTCTCTCTAGAGATCTTCCTTCTTCCTCTCTAGAGTTCTTTTCCAAGAGAAAATGCCTCCCAGGAGAGCTTCAGCTCGACGATCGGCGGCCTCCGTGTCAGATCCATCTGCTCCCATTTCAGCCCCAGCAACTCAGGCTTTATCTGTAGCCACGATAGATGTTGAGCAGTTCAACCTGCTGATCCAGTAGATTCATGGTCTCATCGAGATGATGCAGATCGTGCGACAGCTTTCGACGGCAATTTTGCCAGCAAATCCACCACCAGGATGTCAAGAATCGGCCCCAAGGAAGAATACTCGGGCCAGTGTATCCATCGCTCCTTGGAAAGAAAAACAAAGAGTAGAGGATCCGTGTTCGGATTATGGTTCTCCTCTGGAGGAGATTTTTTCCATTTATAGTCGAAAGCCCCCCAAGATCTGCAACCAAGATGATGCACTCGATTACAGACTGCGGAAGATGGACCGATGGATTGAAGAGCTCGGCCACGTCGCCCCAGCTCATCATGCCGATGTTCGCACCGATCCTCCTTTCTCCCTCCGAATTATGTAAGAGTCCATCCCGCCGAACTTCAAGCTCCCTCAATTCGAAAGCTACGATGGAACTTTCGATCCAGTTGATCATCTAGAGGCCTTCCAGATCATGATGCTACTCCACGGTGCTTCGGATGCCATACTGTGCCGAGCCTTCCCATCTACCTTAAAGGAAGTAGCTAGAAACTGATATTCGGCATTGAAGCTGGGTGCGATCTTCTCTTTTGACTAGATGAGCCATCAGTTCGTGGCCCACTTCATTAGCAGCCGACGTCCACGCCGAAGTTCAGATTTTCTGATGAATGTCAAGCAGAAGCAGGGGGAATCCATCCGGGCTTATGTCATCCGATTTAATATTGCGGCATTGGAGTTCTGGGATCTGGACCAGCCCGTTGCAATGGCCGTACTCAAGGATGGCCTTCAGAAGAAAGACTTGCTGTTCTCCCTGGAGAAGAAGTATCTTGGAGACTTCGTCGATCTGCTGGCTCGGACCGAAGGTTATGCCCGGGCTGAAGAGGCCTTCAGGGCCAAGGACGATGAAGAAAAGTTGAGTGAAGTTCGGCCGCGTTCTTGGACTCCCTCTTGGGTCCAGGAGCGTGAAAGCCTCGACAAAGATTTCACAGGAGGGCGGAATGAAGTTCGACGTAAGCAATGTCGCCGAACTCCCCTTCGAGCTCGTCACCAAGGAAGCTCCGACAAAGAGGCATGAAGTTCTCCCGTAGGTTTCACAAGAGGATGGAATGAAGTTCGACCGCACTTACGATCTTTCCAGCACAAGCAAGGCTCGAGTTCCTAGAGCTCATCATCAAGGAAGCTCCGATGGAAGTGCGCGAAGAAGTCCTCCCCCCAGAAGCTAGAATCACTATTGAGGGAGGAACGGTAAGGAGGTCGGCCGCCTCCCAACATCATAGACGCTATCTTCAGGGCTTGATATTTCAATGGACTGTCATCTTCCAGTGACAAAGCCAAGAGAAGCTTGCGCCAAATTGAGAAGGCCAGCATAAGATAGAAGAAGTCATCCGGCCCAAAATTTACTACCCGAGGGAATCTGGAGGAACAACGCTCCTACAATCCTAAAACGGAGATGTGCTATGAGTGACTTCTCATCGATAAAATTTTTTTCTTTCAATAATATTATTTTTGGATGCAAAAACTATGTGATGAAAGAAAAGAAGCAGTCAATAGTTGCCATGTTAAGAACAGAAGAAAAACCTCATTCTAACACGAGCAAATCAAAGACCTTCAACTTCGACCACAGGAGATAAGATCTCCTCTGAAGCAATCTCGATTGTAGAAGATCAGATCTTCGAGCGCCCGCATCAACCTCGACCGTAGAAGATAAGATCTCCCCCGAGACAACCTCGACCGTAGGAGACAAGATCTTCTCCGAGGCAACCTCGGCTATAGGAGATAAGATCTCCACTGAGCGCCCACATCAATCTCGGATGCAGGAGATAAGATCTCCCCTGAGGATCCAAGCCAACCTCGGCTACAGAAAATAAAATCTCCCCCGAGCGTCCGAGCCAACCTCGGCTGCAAGAGATAAGATCTCCTCCAAGGCAACCTCGACTGTAGGAGATAAGATCTCCCCTGAGCATCCGCAATAACCTCGACCGCAGGAGATAAGATCTCTCCTTTGAAAAAAACTTGAAGATGTATTATCAGTAATCTTCTTTTAATAAAACTCCTTCATTCAGCATTATTATTTTTTGGTGCAAGAATTACGTGATGATAGAAAAGAAATGAGCGAAAGTGGCCCATTAGGAATAGGAGGAAAACCTCATCCTAATGCGAGCAAAGTCGAAGGCCTCACTCACCTTAGACGAGATGGGGGGAGAGGTCCTGACAGTGGCCCTTATGTGCCCCCACAGCTTGTTAGAAATAGGAGGAACTTTATTCTAATGCGAGCAAAGTCGAAGGCCTCATTCACCTTAGATGAGATGGGGGGAGAGGTTCTGACAGCGGCCCTTATATACTTCTACAGTCTGTTAGGAACAGGAGGAGAACCTCATTCTAACATGAGCAAATTCGAAGGCCCCATTCACCTTAGACGAGATGGAGAGAGAGGCCCTGACAGCGGCCTTTATGTGCCCCCACAATCCGGAGGAGAACCTCATCCTAACGTGAGCAAAGTCCAAGGCCGAGCTCCAAAGTCTACAAAAGACAGGATCTCTATCAACTTCGACCACAGATAAGATCTTTTCCGAGCGACTAAGACAATCTTAACCAAAGATAAGATCGAAGACAACCTTGACTAGAGATAAGAACTCTCCTGAGCGACCGCGTCAATCTCGGCTAGAGATAAGATCTCTTTCGAGCGACCAAGATAACTTCGACCAGAGATAAGATCGGAGGCAACCTTGCCTAGAGATAAGATCTCTCCCGAGCGACCGCATCAACCTCGATCAGAGATCAGATCTCTTCTGAGCGTCCGTATTAATCTCGACTGCAGAAGAGGAGATCTTCCCCGAGTCAGTCTCAACTGCTGGAGAGAATATCGCCCCAAAAGAGCTCAACCTCCGACCTCGATCGTAGGAAACGAGATCTACTTCAACCTTGATTGGAGATGAGATCTCCCCCGAGCTTCAACTTCAACATCAACTTTAGCTGGAGATGAGATCTCCCCAAGCTTCGATCTGAACCAGCACGGAGCCTAGAAGAGGACTTCGATAGTCGTCTTTTCTACACTTTCTTCCTTTGAGTTTCGAACTCGAAAGTGGGGGAACTATTATTGGGGATAAATCCCGCTTTTGTCGAAGTCCAGTTCGATGCTTAGCCTAATGCAACCGATAGCCATGGAAGAGCTTCAGCGGATGGGTCTTAGCCAAACTCTTTAGCGGCTGAGCTTCTTCGGACTCCCAGTGGTCGGGCCTTAGTCGAACTTCTTCATCTGACCGAACTCTTTAGCATCCGAGCTTTAGTCGGACTCTCACGAGAGCCGAACTTTCTCTGTGCTCTTTCAGCCAGACGCCTGCGGGAGCCGAACTCCCTCCATGCTTCTCCTTTGGTCGAACTTCTTCAGGAGCCAGAGCCAGACTCCTCCTAGACACCCCCTTTGGTCGGTCGGACTTCTCAATCGTCGAGCTCCTTTCGAACTTCCCAGCGATCGAGCCTTAGCCACACTCCTCCAGTCAGATGCTTACGAGAGCCGAACTCCCTCTGCACTCCTCCGACCAAACTTCTTTCGAGCTTTTCCTCGATCGAACTCCTCCAGAAGTCTGAATTCCTCTAGAATTGATACATACCGAAGTCCACCGATCAATGCCTACTTTCTTAGAACCACAACTATTAAATCTAGATGAACTGTCACCATCAGTTTGCCACAGGCGATGCGATCGGACGACATGGCTACTACTATTGGCGACACCACTCTCTCCGTAGCTAGCCCCATGCGACCCACGATCCATCAGTATGATTGTCACTATCCATCTGACGATGCCTTCCTCTCCGTATCGAACTCCATGCGGCTCCGAATGGCCCACAGTCGGATGATATGGCCATCATCATCAATCAAGCTCCGTCTATAAAAAGAACCCTCCAGATACGCTAAGCTCTAAGTTCTCCTCTCCTTCTCGAAACTCTATCGAACTCATTCCTTAGTACTCTATTTCTATTGGCTAAAGCTGACTTGACTGTCGGAGGATCCTATCGGAGCCATCCCTCCACCGACTCCAGATGGAATTTTATTTTGCAGGTCTCCGACGGTGACTTCGTCCTCTTCCGCTCCAGTTGGATCCAGCGACAACCAATTTTTGCACCAACAAATTAGCGCTGGAGGAAGGGCTCGAACCTCCGAGGTTCTATTATTCTTAAAGGAGTGCTCGACGATGATCTCTCTCTAGAGATCTTCCTCCTTCCTCTCCAGAGTTTTTTTTCAAAAAAAAATGCCTTCCAGGAGAGCTTCGACTCGATGATTGGGGGCCTCCATGCCAGATCCATCTGCTTCCATTTCAGCCCCGACAATCCAGGCTCTACCTATAGCCGCAGTAAATGCAGAGCAGTTCAACCTACTGGTCCAGCAGATTCGTGGTCTCACCGAGATGATGCAGATCGTGCGATAGCTTTCGACAGCGACTTTGCTAGCAAACCCGCCACCAAGATGTCAAAAACCGACCCCAAAAAAGAGTACTCGGGCCAACGTACCCATCATCCTTTGAAAAGAAAAATAGAGAGTAGAGGATCCATGTTTGGATCATGATTCTCCTCTGAAGGAGACCTTCCCCATTTGTAGTCAGAAGCCCTCCAAGATCTACAACCAAGATGATGTCCTCGATCACAGACTGCGGAAGATAGATCGATGGATTGAAGAGCTCGGCCACGTCGCCCTAGCTCATCATGCCGATGTCCGCACCAATCCTTCTTTCTTCCTTTGAATTATGCAAGAGTCCATCCCACCGAACTTCGAGCTTCCTTAATTTGAAAGCTACGATGGAACTTTCGATCCAGTCGATCATCTAGAGGTCTTCCGGACCATGATGCTACTCCACGGTGCTTTGGATGCCATACTCTTTGGATTTCTCCTTAGATGGTGTCTAAGACCAGTCAAACTTGGTTCTTTGGAGAAGTCTAATCGGAATCCAAAAGGAAGATGGAGTCTCTATCCAACAGGAACTCCTGGGTGCCTCCTGCTTGGGCACATGCCAAAGGTGGCGTGCGCCCTCCTCCTTGCTAGATTCTGATAGGGAGACAGGCCTTGGCGTGCGCCCTCCTTCTTGCTAGGTTCTGACAGGGAGACAGGCCCCCACCAACTCTCCAATAGGTGCGTGACATGTGAACAGAAGTCAAAGTGTCAATGGTCAACATTTGACCAGTCAAAGATCAACTTTTGACCAAAGTCAAAGGATGAGAAATGGCAGATGACCAAAAATGATAAGTATTATCTTAAAATAAGATAACTCTTTTTTGACCTGGATAGGCTCCAGTCAGATCAAGTGAAGGCCTCTGATTGAGCACAAACTTCTTTGGCTCAGTAAGGACAACTATTTATGATAGTAAAAGAAGAATGTTAGATTTAATCGAGTGCTAGTACGATTTTCTTGAACCTAATTGAATCTCATTTAGATCAATTGAACTGAATTGGTTCAATTGATGATCACCAGATCAAATCCTTATTTATGTGATCCAGTTATATTCAGTTCTGTATGGTAATGGGATATGTCATGATTTCTATCATTGACATCATCGAAACTTCTTTCGATGGATCAGAACTCTTTTGTCAGACAATACCTACCATTTTTGGTCACCTACCATTTCTCGTCCTTTGACTTTCGTTAAAAGTTGACCTTTGATTGGTCAAATGTTGACCATTGACACTTTGACTTCTATCCACGTGTCACTCACCTATTGGAGAATTGGTGGGGGCTTATCCTCCTACTAGAATCTGGCAAGGAGGAGGACGCATGCCACCCTTGGCGTGTGCCCAAGCAGGAGGTGCCCAGGAGTCCCTGTTGGATAGGGACTCCATCTCCCTTTTGGATTTCGATTAGACTTCTCCTAAGAACCAAGTTTGACTGATCTTAGGTGCCATCTAAGGAAGAATCCAAGGGACTCTATTTTCACCAATCAAATTTAGATCTGATTTCATAAAAGGTTGTGATTGGTTGGGAAAAAGAGGAGTTGGATCACGCTTAGTCTATAAATAAGACCCTGCGCCCAACTCAAGGAGGATCTAAAATCTGAGAAAAGAGTTCTCCACGCCCCAAGGCTTTCTCCCTCTTCTTCCTCCATGCCAAGTTCTACTTCTTCCTCTCCTCTCCATGTCCAAAAGGAATTTGGATCTAAGTTGGTGCAATCTAGATGAGAGAAAGGCGACAAAAAGCTAGAAGGCTGCGCTGCTACAAAGGACAACTGTTGATCTTCGAAAGATATTTTGAAGATCCTCTAGATCAGATCCAGATCTGATTTTTGAAGACGTGATAGAGAAGAAGAGAATCTTCAGATCCAGCCTGAGTGAATATCGATAGAGGTCAGGCACTTGCGTAGCTAGATCCAAAACCTTTCGCTTCTTACAAGATCATCAACGGGTAATAGGATTATCCTACATCAAGATAAATTAAATTTGATTTAATTTAGATTTTATTTTTATTATTAGAATAATAAGGATCAGATCTGAAACATCTCAAATCTAATTAAGATTAAAGAAAAAAATTTTTAAAATATATCTCTTGATCCGATCAGATCTGAACGAACCTGATCCGAGAATCAAGATTTTTCTTCAACTGGTATCAGAGCCAAGGTTCTAAAAGTATTTAAATTTGATTTTAAATTTATTCTAATAAAAAAATAAGTAATTTGAGATGTCATATGAGATGTGATCAGATCTAAAATTAGAAAAAATTAAAATTAAATAATTTGGATCTAAGATTAGAAAATATGCATGATTAGTTCTAAAATAGAATAATTCTATAGAATAGTATTGCATGTTTTCAATTTAATATGATTAAATCATATTTTAGATCTATTTATTTACTATTTTTTGATATTATAATTATTATAATAACATCTAAAAAATAGTAAATAAAATTATTTAATTTTAAACATCATATGAGATATGATTGATGCATGTCTAGACTAGTTGTAAAATAGTTCTACATAGTTGCTTAGATTAGAGTTTATTTTGATAAGATCAATTTAAATCTAATTTTTTAGATTATTATAAGATAATTTAGATTTGAAAATATGCATGATTCGATACATGAGATGTATGCAAAATATGCCATGATTAGATCTAATTTGTATATGAGATATATGATATAGATCTAAAATTATTTTGTAGTATTACATGTTTCTGATTAAGGCGTTCCTCTTGGCCGTCCGATCATAAGAGCGAAGAAAGGTTTAAAGGGCCTCTCCTCCTATCCGATGGGATGTTCTTATGACGTGTAGGGGTGCTGCGCGTTCGTCCTTAATCAAAAATTCAAAACTTACTTTCTGCAAAACCCTAGATCCTGAAACCCTAGGATTTATTATGCATATTTTATTTATGAACCCTACTTAATTAAGAATTAAGATTATGAAATATTAATTAGGTCTAAAATTAAGAATTTTAGATCTAAGACATATTCATAATACTGGGTTTGAGCTTGGGTAGCTCAATTAGGTCTAAGCGGTTGATCAAACCTGAATCAAGAGTTGGTTAGATGGGATCAACAATGCTTAAATTGATCAGCCTAATAGGATTAAGTCTGGGTCAAGATCGAGTCACGATCAAGCAAGACCTAATTAGGCTCAGAGGTTAGAGTCTGGATTGTAGGCTAACCCAATTAAGTTTTGGCTCAATAATTTGGTGTCTAAGGTAAGTTTGGCACATACGATCGACTGATTTTTAATTGGAAGCTACTCGACCTGAATGCATTCTTGTATGAGTTAATGGCATATCCCTTCCACCGATCTCACTTACCTGGCCATATCTGTTGACATAGTTCTGATTTGAGGTGGTCAATAATCCGAGCTAACCCATGCCACTAGGTTAGTCATAATTGTTATGACTATGATAAGTCTAGTTTAATGAGACCTGAATCAATTCTTCCTAAGAAAAGATTAAGTCTGAGGTCTTCCACCATTGTAGATGTGCGGGCCCTTCCCAGGGTTGATTGTTCTCGGCTGGATACAGTGGCTCAGTTGCATCGGAAAGATGCAACCATGTCTATTAGGCATTGGATGCTATGGGCTGGAGGAAGAGTTGTGCTCAATATTTCGGATACGGTGAGATTCATGAATTAGAGATCAAGTTTGGGTGCACCATGATTAGAGAATCATTGAACAAGAGTTGTTCACTCATTGGCTAATCCATCACCAATAACTATTAGGTGAGGTGATGAGTCAGTTGGTGAGACCGCACCATCCACTAGAAATTATTAATCGTGAAGATTTTCGCATCTCTACAAAGGGAGTGTAGGGATCCAAGAAAATAGTGAGAGCTAATTTATTTAAAAATAAAATTTTTAAATAAATTGGTCAAGTCATAATTACAATATCTAACTAGAATCTTTGACTCTCTACAGAAAAATGTCTGCGTCCAACCCATTGGCATGTATCCTGAACACACATAGACTGACCGGACCTAATTATAAAGATTGGCTCAGGAACTACAAAATCATTTTGAATTTTGAGAAGTTAACCCATGTATTGGATCAGGACCCTCCCACCTTACCAGCCCGTCCATCCACTGAACAGAGAGCATCTCTGAAAAAATGGATAGACGAAGATAATAAGGCCAGATATTACATGTTGGGCTCGATGTCTGATGAGCTCCAGCGCCAACATGAAGATATCGGAAACTGCTCGCCAAATGTTGGCTCACCTACAGGAGATGTTTGGTGAACAGAGTCGCGCAGCCAAGTATCAAGTCATGAAATGACTTTTTAAGGCTAAGATGCGTGATGGACAGTCAGTCCAAGATCACTATCTGATGATGATCAAGGACATGGAAGAGCTTGAGAAGCTCAGTGTGAAGTTAGACTTGGATCTGTAGAACGATATTATTCTGCAATCCTTGACTGATGCATATGGGCAATTCATCATGAATTACCACATGCATAAACTTTAAAATTTCTTGACCGAATTAATGAATATGCTGGTCACCGCTGAGCTTTCTATGAAAGGTTCTAAAGGCTCAGTTCTTGCTATGGAACAGACTTCTTTCAAAAGAAAGTCTTATGGAAAGAAAAAGAAGTCTGTGAAAAAACAAAAGGTAGAAAGAGGAAAGAAAAAGAAGTCAGAGCCGAAGATGAAAGCCACAGTCAAAGAAAAGTATTTCCATTGCAACAGCATCGGCCAGTGAAAGCAGAACTGCCCTACTTACCTGGCCACCCTGAAGAACAAGAAGGAAGGTCCTTTTGGAGGTATGCTCGTTATTGAGTCTAACCTTTTGGTTTCTTCTGCATCCAGTTGGGTGCTTGACTCTGATTCTAGTGCTCATCTGTGCACTTTCATGTAGAATCTTGAGGATAGCAGGAGGCTGAGGGATGGAGACATGATCCTACGCGTTGGTAATAGAGCAAGAGTTGCTGTAGTAGTGGTGGAAACATACCCTCTTCGATTACCATCTGATTTAGACTTAGTTTTGAAAGACTGTTATTATGTGCCTGCAGCTAGCAGAAATTTGATTTCTGTTTCATGCTTAGCACTAGAAGGTTATGTGATTACCTTCTTTAAGGACCATTGTAACATTCTTTATGAAAGAAATAAAATTGCAAATGGTTTTCTTATTAACGATCTTTATCAGCTACATATTGATATACCTGTTCTAACTATCGAGCAAAACGTGAATGCCAAACAACCTAGGGATAGTCCAAATGATAGATATCTATGGCACCTATGAGATTAGGTCATATAGCAGAAGATAGGATCAACAAATTGAAAAAAAATGGGCTATTAAGTCCATTGACTTTCGAGTCATATCCAACTTGTGAATCTTGTCTCCAAGGCAAAATGACCAAACTCTCTTTTGTAGGACATGGAGAGAGGGCCACAGATCTCCTTGCCCTAGTACATATACTGATGTGTGCGGCCCATTTGATGTGCCGACTAGAGGCAATTTTGTCTACTTCATTACCTTTATCGATGATCTATCTAGGTATGGGTATGTGTATCTTATGAGACACAAGTCTGAAGCTTTTGAAAAGTTCAAAGAATTCAGACATGAAGTAGAAAAATAAACTAGAAAATCCATTAAGGTTCTTCGATCAGATCGAGGAGGTGAATACCTTAGCTGGAAATTCCTAGACTATCTCAAGGAAAATGGCATAATCTCTCAATGGACTCCACCAGGAACACCTCAACTCAATGGGGTTTCAGAACGGAGAAATCGGACTCTATTAGATATGGTTCCGATCCATGATGAGCTTCACAGACCTTCCTGATTTTCTTTGGGGACACTCATTGTTAACTTCAATTTATCTACTGAATAGGGTTCCCTCTAAAATCGTTCCTACCACACCGTATGAGATATGGCACGGTAAGAAATCAAGTCTGAGTCATCTTAGAATTTGGGGTTGTCCGGCTGATGTCAAAAGACAACAAGCGGACAAGTTAGAGTTTAGGTCCTTCAGAGCTCGATTCATAGGATATCCTAAAGAGTCATTAGGATACTATTTCCACATTTCAGAAGACCATAATGTGATTGTGAGTCGACATGCCATCTTTCTTGAAAAATAGTTTATTCAAGATAGCGGCATTGGAAAGCAGATTAAGCTTGATGAGAAAGTCTCAAAAGTACAATGAGCTAAGGACCAATTGGAACCAAATCAGGTTGAGCCAATAAGAACACTACCTCCTCCACCTCGTAGATTGGAAAGAGTTTCACGTCCTCCCTGAAAGATACATAGGTATTATTGAAGGAAAATTCTGATTTTTTGATCTAGGTTCGTTCAGATCTGGTCAGATCAAGAGATATATTTTAAATTTTTTTTTTTGATGTGTATCAGATTTGGAATGTTTCAGATCTGATTCTTATTATTTTAATAAATAAAATAAAATAAAGATAAATTAAATTAAATTTAATTTATCTGATTTGGGTAATCCAATTATCTGTTGATGATCTTGTATGCAGCGGAAAGTTTTGGATCTAGCCACGCAAGCGCCTGACCTCTATCGGTATCCATTTGGGCTAGATCTAGAGATCCTCTTCTTCTCTATCACGTCTCCAAAAATCAGATCTGGATCTGATCTGGAGGATCTTCAAAACTCCTTTTGAAGATCAGCAGTCGTCCTTTGCAGCAGTGCAGCCTTCTTGCTTTTGATCGCCTTTCTTTGATCTGGATCGCACCAACCAAGCTCCAAAACTATTTTGGACGTGGAGAGGAGAGGGAGAAGAAGCTTTGGCATGGAGGAGGAGAGGAGAAAAGGCCTTTGGGCGTATAGAAACTCTTATCTCAATCAATCTTTGAGTTGGGCGCAGGGTCTTATTTATAGACTAACCTGTGATCCAACTCCTCTTCTTCCCAACCAATCACAACCCTTTGTGAAATCAGATCTAAATCTGATTGGTGGGAAATAGAGTCCCATGGATTCCTCCTTAGAGGGCGCCTAAGACCAGTCAAAGTTGGTTCTTAGAAGAACTCTAATTGGAATCCAAAAAGGAGATGGAGTCCTTGTCCAACAAGGACTCCTAGGCGCCTCCAACTTGGGCACACGCCTAGGGTGGCGTGCGCCCTCCTCCTTGCCTAGGTTCTGGCAGGGGGACAAGGCCCCCACCAGCTCTCCAATAGGTGCATGACATGTGGTCAAAAGTCAAAGTGTCAATGGTCAATGTTTGACCAGTCAAAGGTAGACTTTTGACCAAAGTCAAAGAACAAGAAATGGCAGGTGACCAAAAATGGCAGGTAATGTCTTACAAAATAAGACAACCTTTTCTGACTTGGACAACCTCCAGTCAGACCATATGAAGGCCTCTGATTGAGCACAAACTCCTTTGGCTCAGACAGGACAACTTATTTATGATAGTAAAAGAAGAACGTTAGGTTCAATCGAGTGCTAGCACGATTTTCTTGAACCTAATTGAATCTCATTCAGATCAATTGAACTGGATCAGTTCAATTGATGATCACCAGATTCAAACCCTTGTTTGTGTGACCCAGTTAGGTTCAGTTCTGTATGGTAATGGGATATGTCATGATCTCTATCATCGACATCATCGAAACTCCTTTCGATGGATCAGAACTCTTCTGATTCGAACAGCTAGAATGATCGATCATCTAAATCATTCTAATTGCTCCCAAAATCCACCAGTGACACCTAGCAGTATATGGTGGCAACCCATCAGAGCTGAATGCGAACCTCTTGGTGCAGCTACCTGTGTGATTAAGTTCTTCTATCTTGAGCCCCGATCAGATTAGGGTTAAGGTGAACTCGTCAAACCCTAGTCTATGTCATATGATGTAATCATTCGATTCAAGTCCGATGTGAAAATCTAAATAGAAACTCTTTCTATTATTTCACTCTGCCATGGCCATGGGCTTCTGGACTTGATTCTCATGATCATCATAGGGCTGCTCCTCTACCACCGAGGTAGATAGATTCCATCTTGATGCCATCCAGTTCCTACAATGAACATGCTATAGCCAACATACACCTCAGGATTCCATATGGCTAGGAGACCGAGTAATGGTGTAGTCAAACTATAACACCCTCAAGGTGAACTGCCGATGCACCTCAGGTCAAAGAACCAGACACACTACTGCAGCATCGAGTCAGTCATTGACGAGAAGGTAGACTTCCTAATGACTACTCGAGGTGGTCACGCTCAGTGCCCTCGTTCTCTAACGAGTACCTGTACTCTCGCTCCGGATGTCTCCACACCATAGACTCAAGACTCATCTACTAAAGAGAAGCGATTGTACACCAACCTTCCGGATCAATCACCATCCTCGTGATGATCCTATGGTCGGGAGCATTTTATGAGTTAATAATGATTATTCATGTCTTAAATTTTCAACTCTTGAAAATATGAATTATCATTACCATTAACTCAAAGGATGTATCACAGACACTAAATACACATATGTGATAGAAAATAACCCATTTTATTGATTATAGTCAAAATTATAATTTTGCCCCTAGAAGTGTATTACAAGTGTCAGCCAATTCTGGCTTCTAGGGCACATATATCTAACAATCTTCCACTTGTCCTAAAGCCAATTGGCTACAAGTCTAAGTCCCATCTTCTCAAGGTGGGCTTCGATCTTCTGCTGGCCCAACGGCTTTGTAAGTGGGTCTGCCACATTATCTGTGGAGTTGACTCTCTTG
>QRFJ01000114.1:1171654-1229154 GCA_006176705.1 Cocos nucifera
GTGCTAAGCATGAAATAGGAAATCAAATTTCTGCTAGCTGCAGGCACATAATAACAGTCTTTTAAAACTAAGTCTAAATCGGATGGTAATCGAAGAGGATATGTTTCCACGGCTACTGCAGCAACTTTTGCTCCAATACCGACGTATAGGATCATGTCTCCAACCCTCAGCCTCCTGCTATCCTCAAGATCCTCATAGAAGTGCACAGATGAGCACTAGAACAGAGTCAAGCACCCAACTGGATGCAAAAGAAACCAAAGGTTAGACTCAATAACGAGCATACCTCCAAAGGACCTTCCTTCTTTTCTTCAGGTGGCCAGGTAAGTAGGGCAGTTTCGCTTTACTGGCCGTGCTGTTGCAATGGAAAAACTTTCTTTGACATCGCCTTCTTCTTCGGCTCTGCCTTCTTTTCTTTTCCTTTCCTCTTTTGTTTTTCACAGACTTCTTTTTCTTTCCATAAGACTTTCTTTTGAAAGAATGTCGTTCCATACAAGAACTGAGCCTTTAGAACCTTTCATAGAAAGCTCAGCGGTGAACAGCATATTCATTAATTCGGCAAGAAATTTAAGTTTATGCATGTGGTAATTCTGATGAATTGCCCATATGCATCAGTCAAGGATTCAGAATAATATCGTTCTCAGGTCCAAGTCTAACTTCACACCAAGCTTCTCAAGCTCTTCCATGTCCTTGATCATTCAGAAGTGATCTTGGACTGACTGTCCATCACGCATCTTAGCCTAAAAGTCTTTCTGACTTGATACTTGGCTGCGCGACTTTGTTCACCAAACATCTCCTGAGGTGAGCCAAATTTGGAGCAGTCCCAATTCTCATGTTGGCGCTGGAGCTCATCAGACATCGAGTCCAATATGTAATATCTGCCTTATTTTCTTCTCTACATTTTCAGAGACGCTCTCTTTCAATAGATGGATGGACTGGTAAGGTGGGAGGTCCTAGTCCATACATGGGTTTAATCTTAAATTCAAAATATTTTGTAGTTCCTGAGCAATCTTTATAATTAGGTCCAGTCAGTCTATTGTGTCTAGGATACTGCCAATGGGTTGGATGCAGATATTTTTTCGTAGAGAGTCAAAGATTCTAGTTAGATATGTAATTTTGACTTGACCAATTATTTAAAATTTTATTTTTAAATAAAATAGCTCCACTATTTTTTGGTCCCTACACTCCTTTGTAGAGATGCAAAATCTTCAGATTAATATTTCTAGTGGTGGTGCGGTCTTACAACTGACTCATCACCTCACCTAATAGTTATTGGTGATGGGTTAGCCAATGAGTGAACAACTCTTGTTCAATGATTCTCTTAATCATGGTGCACCCAAACTTGATCTCTAATCATGATCTCACGTATCCGAATATTGATCACTCTTAGTAATAGCACCATTGCATAGACTGGAATTGAGCTCTCACCGTATCCGAATATTGACCAAACTCTCCTCCAGCCATAGCATCCAATGCCTAATAGACATTGTTGCGTCTTTCCAGTGCAACTGAGCCACTTATCAGCAAGAACAACAACCCTGGGAAGGGCCCCACTCTACAATGGTGGAAGACCTCAGACTTAATCTTTTTTTAGGAGAATTGATTCAGTCTATTAAACTAGACTTGCTTAGTCATAACAATTATGACTACTAGTGGCATGGGTTAGCTCGGATTATGACCACCTCAGATCGAACTTGTCAACAGATATGGCCAGGTAAGTGAGACTCGTGGAAGGAATATGCCATTAACTCGATAAGAAGCATTCAGGTCGAGTAGCTTCCAAAAAAACCAGTCGGTCGTATGTGCCAAACTTACCTTAGACACCAATTGTTGAGTCCAAATCAATTGGGTTAGCCTACAATCCAGACTCTAACCTCTGAGCCTAATTAGGTCTTGCTTGATCTACTCAATCTTGATCCAGACTTAATCCTATTAGGGCTCGGTTAATTTAAGCATTGTTGATCCCATCTAACCAACTCTTGATTCGGTTTGATCAACCGTTTAGACCTAATTGAGCTACCCAAGCCCGAACCCAGTATTATGAATATGTCTTAGATCTGAAATTCTTAATTTTAGACCTAATTAATATTTTATAAACTTAATTCTTAATTAAGTAGGGTTCATAAACAAAATATGCACAATAAATCCTAGGGTTTCAGGATCTAGGATTTTATAGAAAGTAAGTTTTGAATTTTTGATTAAGGACGAACACAAAGCACCCCTACACATCATAAGAACACCCCATCTAATGGAAAGAGAGGGCCTTTAAACCCTTCTTCATTCTTATGATCGGACGGCCAAGAGGAACGCCTTAATCAGGAACATTCAATACTACAAAATAGTTTTAGATCTATATCATATATCTCATATATAAATTAGATCTAATTATGGCATATTTTGCATACATCTCATGTATCGAATCATGCATATTTTTAGATCTAAATTATCTCAAATAATCTAAAAAATTAGATTTTAAATTGATCTTAATCAAAAAAATTTTAATCTAAGATAATATATGTAGAACTATTCTACAACTAGTCTAGACATGCATCAATCATATCTCATATGATGGTAAAATTAAATAATTTTATTTACTATTTTTTAGATATTATTATAATACTTATAATATCAAAAAATAGTAAATAAAGGATCTAAAAATATATTAATCAGATTAAATCAAAACATGCAAGACTATTCTATAGAACTATTCTATTCTAGAACTAGTCATGTATATCTTCTAAACTTAAATCCAAATCATTTAATTTTAATTTTTTTTTTTAATTTTAGATCTGATCACATCTCATGTGACATCTAAATCAATTATTTTCTATTAAATAAAATTTAAAATTAGATCTAAATATTTTTAGAACCATGGCTCTGATACCGGTTGAAGGAAATTCTTGATTTTTTCGGTCCAAATTCGTTCAGATCTGGTCAGATCAAGAGATATATTTCAAATTTTTTTTTCTTTGATCTATATTAGATTTAGAATATTTTAGATCTAATTTTTATTATTTTAATAAATAAAATAAAGATAAATTAAATCAAATTTAATTTACCTGATTTGGGTAATCTAATTATCCGTTGATGATCCTGTATGCAGCGGAAGGTTCTGGATCTAGCCACACAAGCGCTTGGCCTCTATCGATATCCACTCAGGCTGGATCTGGAGATCCTCTTCTTCTTTATCACATCTTCAAAAATTAGATCTGGATCTGATCTGGAGGATCTTCAAAACTCCTTTTGAAGATCAACAGTCATCCTTTGCAGTAGTACAGCCTTCTTGCTTTTGATCGCCTTTCTTTGATCTGGATCGTACCAACCAAGCTCCAAAACTATTTTGGACGTGGAGAGGAGAGGGAGAAGAAGCTTTGGCATGGAGGAAGAGAGGAGAAAAGGCCTTTGGGCGTATAGAAACTCTTATCTCAATCAATCTTTGAGTTGGGCGTAGGGTCTTATTTATAGACTACCTATGATCCAACTCCTCTTCTTCCCAACCAATCACAACTCTTTGTGAAATCAGATCTAAATATGATTGGTGGGAATAGAGTCCCTTGGATTCCTCCTTAGAGGTGCGCTAAGATCAGTCAAAGTTGTTCTTAGAAGAACTCTAATTGGATCCAAAAAGGAGATGGAGTCCTTATCCAACAGGACTCCTAGGCGCCTCCAGCTTGGGACACGCCTAGGGTGGCGTGCGCCCTCCTCCTTGCAGGTTCTGGCAGGGGGATAGCCCCCACCAGCTCTCCAATAGTGCATGTATATATGGTCAAAAGTAAAGTGTCAATGGTAACGTTTGACCAGTCAAAGGTAGACTTTTGACCAAAGTCAAAGAACAAGAAATGACAGATGACCAAAAATGGCAGGTAATGTCTTACAAAATAAGACAACCTTTTCTGACTTGGACAATCTCCAGTCAGACCATATGAAGGCCTCTAATTAAGCATAAACTCCTTTGGCTCAGATAGGACAACTTATTTATGATAGTAAAAGAAGAATGTTAGGTTCAATCGAGTGCTAGCACGATTTTCTTGAACCTAATTGAATCTCATTCAGATCAATTGAACTGGATCAGTTCAATTGATGATCACCAAATTCAAACCCTTGTTTGTGTGACCTAGTTAGGTTCAGTTCTGTATGGTAATGGGATATGTCATGATCTCTATCATCGACATCATCGAAACTTCTTTCGATGGATCAGAACTCTTTTGATTCAAACAGCTAGAATGATCGATCATCTAAATCATTCTAATTGCTCCCAAAATCCACCAGTGACACCTAGCAGTATATGGTGGCAACCCATCAGAGCTGAATACGAACCTCTTGGTGCAGCTACCTGTGTGATTAAGTTCTTCTATCTTGAGCCCCGATCAGATTAGGGTTAAGGTAAACTCGTCAAAACCCTAGTCCTCGTCATATGATGTAATCATTCGATTCGAGTCCGATGTGAAAATCTAAATAGAAACTCTTTCTATTATTTCACTCTACCATGGCCATGGATTTCTGGACTTGATTCTCATGATTATCATAGGGTTGCTCCTCTACCACCGAGGTAGATAGATTCCATCTTGATGCGATCTAGTTCCTACAATGAACATGCTATAGCCAACATACACCTCAGGATTCCATATGGCTAGGAGATCGAGTAATGGTGTAGTCAAACTATAACACCCTCAAGATGAACTGCCGATGCACCTCAGGTTAAAGAACCAGACACACTACTGCAGCATCGAGTCAGTCATTGATGAGAAGGTAGACTCCCTAATGACTACTCGAGGTGGTCACGCTCAGTGCCCTCGTTCTCTAACGAGTATCTGTGCTCTCGCTTTGATGTCTCCACACCGTAGACTTAAGACTCATCTACTAAAGAGAAGCGATTGTACACCAACCTTTCGGATCAATCACCATCCTCGTGATGATCATATGGTCAGGAGCATTTTATGAGTTAACAATGATTATTCATGTCTTAAATTTTCAACTCTTGAAAATATGAATTATCATTACCATTAACCCAAAGGATGTATCACAGACACTAAATATACATATGTGATAGAAAATAACCCATTTTATTGATATTAGTCAAAATTATAATTTTACCCCTAGAAGTGTATTACAAGTGTTAGCCAATTCTGGCTTCTAGGGCACATATATCTAACAATTATTTCAGAGGACATAGAAAAAATATTTCTCATAAGTAATGGTGCTCATGGTGATGATCCCAAAACCTACAACGAGGCGATATCAGATATCAACTCTGAGAAATGGCTAAAGGCAATGCAGTCAGAAATTGACTCGATGCACTCAAATCAAGTCTGGACCTTAGTAGATCTACCAGAAGGTATAGTACCTATTGGGTATAAATAGATCTTCAAGAGAAAGATTGGTGCAGATGGGAATGTGGAGATATTCAAGGCTATACTAGTGGCAAAAGGTTATAGTCAACGCGAAGGCATTGACTATCAGGATACCTTTTCTCCAGTGGCTATGCTAAAATCCATCCACACATTGCTTGCCGTTGCAGCCTATTTAGATTATGAAATATGGCAAATGAATGTGAAAGCGGCATTCTTAAATGGATATCTTGAGGAAGATATGTATATGGAACAGCCGCTAGGTTTCACATTCAGTGATACTGATCACAAGGTTTGCAAGCTGCAAAGGTCCATATATGGACTTAAGCAAGCATCTCGGAGCTGAAACACTCGTTTTAATGATCTGATCAAAATGTTTGGTTTCATCAAAAATGAAGAGAAACCGTGTGGGTCAGTGAAAACGCTATTATCTTTCTCGTATTGTACGTGGATGACATCCTTCTTATTGGAAATGATATTCCCATGATGACAACAGTCAAAATATCGTTGTCCAAAAAATTCTCCATAAAAGACCTAGATGAAGCATCATTTATTCTAGAAATTAAGGTCTATAGGGATAGATCGAATAGGATGCTAGGACTTTCACAAAAAATGTACATAGAGGAAGTACTAAAGAGGTTTAGTATGGAAAACTCTAAGAGAGAATTAATACCCTTCAGACATGGTATTCATCTTTTCAAGAAGATGTGCCCTAGCACACTTGAGGAAATAGAATGTATGAGCAAGATCCCTTATGCTTCTGTAATAGGGAGCCTCATGTATGCCATGCTATGTACACGACCTAATATAGCCCATGTTGTGAATGTCACATGCAGATATCAATCAAATCCAGGTGAAAAATACTGGACTTCTGTGAAATGTATCCTTAAGTACTTGAGAAGAACTAAGGATATGATGTTGGTCTTTTGATAACGGAGAACTCCATGTCCAAGAATACACAGACTCGAATTTCATGTCCGATGTAGATGATCGAAAGTCGACATCTGAAAGTCTATTTCTGTGCAATGATGGTGCTGTCAGCTGAAAGAGTTTCAAGCAAACCACGATTACCTCGAGAAGGGTTACGTCGAGGTCAAGAGAATCGACTCCACAGACAATGTGGCAGACCCGCTAACAAAGCCATTGGGCCAACAGAAGATCGAAGCCCATCTTGAGAAGATGGAATTTAGAATTGTAGTCAATTGGCTTTAGGATAAGTGAAAGATTGTTAGATATATGTATCTTAAAAGCCAGAATTGGCTGACACTTGTAATATACTTCTAGGGGCAAAATTATAATTTTGACTATTATCAATAAAATGGATTATTTTCTATCACATATGTGTATTTAGTGTCTGTGATACATCCTTTGAGTTAATGGTAATGATAATTAATATTTTCAAGAGTTAAAAATTTAGACATGAATAATCATTATTAACTCATAAAATACTTTCGACCATAGAATCATCATGAGGATGGTGATTGATCTGAAAGGTTGGTGTACAATTGCTTCTTTTTAGTAGATGAGTCTTGAGTCTATGGTGTGGAGACACCGGAGCGAGAGTATAGGTACTCGTTAGAGAATGAGGGCACTGAGCGTGACCACCTCAAGTAGTCATTAGGAAGTCTACCTTCTCGTCAATGACTGACTCGATGCTGCAGTAGTGTGTCTGATTCTTTGATCTGAGGTGCATCAGCAGTTCACCTTGAGGGTGTTATAGTTTGACTATACCATTACTCGGTCTTCTAGCCATATGGAATCCTAAGGTGTATGTTGGCTATAGCATGTTGATTGTAGGAACTAGATCGCATCAAGATGGAATCTATCTACCTTGATGGTAGAGGAGCAGCCCTATGATGATCATGAGAATCAAGTCCAGAAGCCCATGGCCATGGCAGAGTGAAATAATAGAAAGAGTTTCTATTTAGATTTTCACATCGAACTTGAATCGAATGATTACATCATATGATAGAGACTAGGGTTTGACGAGTTCACCTAAACCCTAATCTGATCGAGGCTCAAGATAGAAGAACTTAATCACATAGGTAGCTGCACCAAGAGGTTCGCATTTAGTTATGATGGATTGCCATCATATACTGCTAGGTGTCACTGGTGGATTTTGGGAGCAATTAAAATGATTTAGATGATCGATTATTCTAGCTGTTCGAATTAAAAGAGTTCTGATCCATCAAAAGAAGTTTCGATGATGTCGATGATAGTAATCATGACATATCCCATTACTATAAAGAACTGAACCTAACTGGGTCACACAAACAAGGGTTCAAATCTGGTGATCATCAATTGAACTAATCCAATTCAATTGATCTGAATGAGATTCAATTAGGTTCAAAAAAATCGTGCTAGCACTCGATTGAACCTAACGTTCTTCTTTTACTATCATAAATAGTTGTCCTGACTGAGCTAAAGGAGTTTGTGCTCAATCAGAGGCCTTCACTTGGTCTGACTGGAGCATGTCCAGGTCAGAAAAGTGTTGTCTTATTTTGTAAGACAATACCTACCATTTTTGGTCATCTGCCATTTCTCGTCCTTTGACTTTGGTCAAAAGTTGACCTTTGACTGGTCAAATATTGACCATTGATATTTTGACTTCTGTCCACGTATCATATACCTATTGGAGAGCTGGTAGGGGCTTGTCCTCCTGCCAGAACCTAGCAAGGAGGAGGGCGCACGCCACCCTTGGCATGTGCCCAAGCAGGAGGCGCCCAGGAGTCCCTATTGGATAGGGACTCCATCTTTCTTTTGGATTCCAATTAGACTTCTCCTAAGAACCAAGTTTGACTGATCTTAGGCACCATCTAAGGAAGAATCCAAGGAACTCTATTTCCACCAATCATATTTAGATCTGATTTCACAAAGGGTTGTGATTGGTTAGGAAGAAGAGGAGTTGGATCATGCTTAGTCTATAAATAAGATCCTGCGCCCAACTCAAGGAGGATCTAAAATCTGAGAAAAGAGTTCTCCACGCCCCAAGGCTTCCTCCCTCTTCCTCCTCCACGCCAAGTTCTACTTCTCCCTCTCCTCTCTACGTCCAAAAGGAATTTGGATCCAAGTTGGTGCAATCCAGACGAGAGAAAGGCGATAAAAAGCTAGAAGGCTGCGCTGCTGCAAAGAACAACTGCTAATTTTCGAAAGGTGTTTTGAAGATTCTTCAGATCAGATCCAGATCTAATTTTTGGAGACATGATAGAGAAGAAGAGAATCTCCAGATCCAATCCGAGTGGATACCGATAGAGGCAGGCACTTGCGTGGCTAGATCCAGAATCTTTCGCTGCTTACAGGATCATCAACGGATAATAGAATTATCCTACATCAAAATAAATTAAATTTAATTTAATTTAGATTTTATTTTTATTATTAAAATAATAAGGATTAGATTTGAAACATCCCAGATCTGATTAGGATCAAAGAAAAAAAATTTTAAAATATATCTCTTGATTCGATCAGATCTGAACGAACCTGATCCAAAAAATCAGAATTTTCCTTCAGAAGTATCCTAGGGACTTCATCGATCTGCTGGCTCGGGCCGAAGGTTATGCCCGAGCTGAAGAGGCCTTCAGGGCCAATGATGATGAAGAAAAGCTGAGTGAAGCTCGACCGCGTTCCTGGACTCTCCCTCGGGCCCAAGATGTGAAAGCCCCGACAAAGATTTCATAGGAGGGTGGAATGAAGTTCGACGTAAGCAAGGCCACCAAACTCCCCCTCAAACTCATCACCAAGGAAGCCCTAACAAAGGGGTATGAAGTTCTCCTGCAGATTTCACAAGAGGATGGAATGAAGTTCGACCGCGCTTGCGACCTCCCCAGCGCAAGCAAGGCCCGAGTTTCTAGAGCTCGTCATCAAGGAAGCCCCGACGGAAGGACACGAAGAAGTCCTCCCACCAGAAGCTAGAACCACTACTGAGGGAGGAACGGTAAGGAGGTCGGCCGTCTCCCGACATCATAGACGCTATCTTCAGGGCTTGATACTTCGACGGGCTGTCATCTCCCAACGATAAAGCCAAGAGAATCTTACTCCAAATTGAGAAGGCCAGCATGAAATAGAGAAAGTCATTCGATCCAGGACTTACTGCCCGAGGAAATCCAGAGGAACAATGCCCCCACAACCCTGAAATGGAGATGTGCTGCAAATAACTTTCCCTCGGTAAAATTCTTTTCTTTCAATAATATTATTTCTGGGTGCAAAAACTATGTGATGATAGGGAAGAAGCAGTCAATAGTTGCCGTGTTAGGAACAGGAGAAGAACCTCGTCCTAATACGAGTAGGTCAAAAACCTTCAACCTCGACCGTAGGAGATAAGATCTCCCTCAAAGCAACCTCGATTGCAGAAGATCAGATCTCCTCCGAGCGTCCGCATCAACCTCGATCGTAGAAGATAAGATCTCTTCCGATGCAACCTTGGCCGCAGGAGACAAGATCTCCCCCGAGGCAACCTCGACTGTAGGAGATAAAATCTCCACCAAGCGCCCACGTCAACCTCAGATGCAGGAGATAAGATCTTCCCTGAGGATCCGGGCCGACCTCAGGAAATAAGATCTCCCCCGAGCGTCCAGGCCAATCTCGACTGCAGGAGATAAGATCTCCTCTGAGGCAATCTTGACTACAGAAGATAAGATCTCTTCGAGCATCCGCAATAACCTCGATCGTAGGAGATAAGATCTCTCCTTTGAAGAAAACCTGAGGATGTATTATCAGTAATCTTTCTTTAATAAAACTTCTTCATTCAGCATTAATATTTTTTGATGCAAGAATTATGTGATGACAGGAAAGAAACGAGTGAAAGTGGCCTGTTAGGAATAAGAGGAGAACCTCGTCCTAACGCGAGCAAAGTTGAAGGCCTTGTTCACCTTAAATGAGATGGAGGGAGAGATCCTGACAGCGGTCCTTATGTGCCCCCACAGCCCGTTAGAAATAAGAGAAGAATCTCATCCTAATACGAGCAAAGTCGAAGGCCTCATTCACCTTAGACGAGATGGGGGGAGAGGCCCTGATGGCGGCCCTTATGTGCCCCCACAGCTCATTAGAAACAGTAGGAGAACCTCATCCTAATGCAAGCAAAGTCGAAGGCCTCGTTCACCTTAGACGAGATGGGGGGAGAGATCCTGACAGCGGCCCTTATGTGCTCCCATAATTCGGAGGAGAACCTCGTCCTAACGTGAGCAAAGTCCAAGGCTAAGCTTCAAAGTCTACAAAAGACACAATCTCCATCAACCTCGGCCACAGATAAGATCTCTCTCGAGTGACCGAGACAACCTCAGCTAGAGATAAGATCGGAGACAACCTCGGCTAGAGATAAGAATTCTTTCGAGCAACCGCGTCAACCTCGGCTAGAGATAAGAAATCTTCCGAGCGACCGAGACAACCTCGGCCAGAGATAAGATCGAAGGCAACCTCGCCCAGAGATAAAATCTCTTCCAAACGACCGCGTCAACCTCGATCAGAGATTAGATCTCTTCCGAGTGCTCGTATTAACCTCGGCTATAGGAGAGGAGATCTCCCCCGAGTCAGCCTCGGCTGCTAGAGACAATATCGCCCCCGAGGAGCTCAACCTCCGATCTCGACCGTAGGAGACGAGATCTACTTCAACCTCGACTGGAGATGAGATTTCCTCCGGGCTTCAACTTCAATATCAACTTTAGCTGAAGATGAGATCTCCCTAAGCTTCGACCTGAATCAGCACGGAGCCCATAAGAGAACTTCGATAGTCACCTTTTCTGCACTCCTTTCCTTCGAGTTTCAAACTCGGAAGTAGGAAAAACTATTGTTGGGAATAAACCCCCCTCCTGTCGAAGTCCAGTTCGATGCTTAGCCTAATACAATCGGTAGCCATCGAAGAGCTTCAGCAGACGGATCTTAGCCGAACTTCTTAAGCCGATCGAACTCCTCAGTGGCCGAGCTCCTTCGGACTTTCAGCGGTCGGGCCTTAGCCGAACTCCTTCATCCGACCGAATTTCTCAGCGGTCGAGCTTTAGTCGGACTCCCGAGAGAGCCAAACTCCCTCCGCTCTCTTCCAGCCAGACGCCTGCGAGAGCCGAACTCCCTCCATGCTTCTCCTTCAATCGGACTTCTTTAGGAGCCAGAGCCAGACTCCTCCCAGATACCTCCTTCGATCGACCGGACTCCTCAATCGTCGAGCTCTTTTCGAACTCCCCAGCGACCGAGCCTTAGCCGCACTCCTCCAGCCAGATGCCTACGAGAGCCGAACTCCCTCCGCACTCCTCCGACCGAACTCTTTCCAATCTTTTCCCCAGTCGATCTCCTTCAAGAGTCCGAACTCCTTTGAAATTGATACATACCGAAGTCCACCGATCAATGCCTGTTTTGTTAGAGTCACGGCTATTAAATCTGAACGAACTGTTGCCATCAGTCTGCCACAGGCGACGTGATCCGACGACATGGCCACCACTACTGGCAACACCACTATCTCCGTAATCAGTTCCGTGCAGCTCATAACCCATCAGTATGGCTGTCACTATCCGTCTGACGACACCTTTCTCTCCGTACCGAACTCCATGCGGCCCCGAGCGTCTCACGACCGGACGATATGGCCGTCACCATCAATCAAGCTCCGCCTATAAAAAGGATCCTTTAGATATGCTAAGCTTTAAGCTCTCCTCTCCTTCTTGAAACTCTGCCGAACTCATTCCTGATCACTCCATTTCTGTTGGCCATAGTTGATTTGACCGTCGAAGGGTTCTGCCGGAGCCACCCCCCACCGGCTTCGGACGAAATTTTGTTTTACAGATCTCCGACAGCGATCTCGTTCTCCTCCGCTCCAACTGGATTCGACGACAATCAGTTTCCGCACCAATATTAACCATGATGCATACACCACAAGAGCCTTAAAAGACTTCTCTACTCGAGAATGGGTCAAAAAATGAAACCAGTTCCGGCAAAGAATTAGGTGATGGTAACTGTAAATAGCTAACATGTTACAGGTTCCGAACCTCATGAACTGCTGGGCGGTTCAGAAACACATGCTCCATATTTTCAATAATAGAGTGGCATAGATTCACATGATGTTTGATTGGAAGGATATATTGATGAGCCAACAGCTGTTTATAAGGAAGGAAGCTTACCCCAAAACCATTTCCAACAGAAATGTTTCCCTTTCAAAGGAAGATCATATAAGCTTCCATATCCAGGAGAAAGATGAAGAGTCGGTGGCAATAGAAGAGGAAGAATGCAGAGCATGAATTTCAAAAATAGACGCCTGATCGGGCCCAGAGTTCTACCAAGTTAAGATTTGATTCATCATCTCAGGGGAAAACTTGCCGTAACAGCTGGACATTCCATTCCCAAAAATTATGTGTTGGGGAACGGCAATCCGAAGCTGGTCGCCATGGCTATATAGGAATAGTAGACAACCATGGATCTTTCATAACATTCACCAGGTGACCATGAGCAATCGTCCACAAGAATTGGAATGTAACCGATGAAGCAGCATTAGCAATGCCACGCCATATTGTCGAAGAAACCCTAGGTTCGCGGCAAGCCAACCAGGACCCAGTGAGACCTTACGAGTTGCGTGTGCCCAAAGAGAATATGGTCGTAGCACAACCTGAGCAAGAAGCTTGGATGATAAATCACACTGAAGGGAGACCATCGAAGTAATTCCCAGCACACCTTGAGCATTAGGCCGTGCCAAGGTAAAAGAAGCAACTTCCTTTGATGAATAGAGTGATCCCATAGAAAAGATGGAGACTTTTTATCCAATCGATATAAAATCGATTGAGGCACGAGAATGCAAGATAGCGTAAATAGAGGAATAGATGCTAGGACGGAATGCAACGAGGTTGCTCCACCCATAAAAGATAGAGCCTTCTATTGCCACGTATCAATCCGAGCACCTACTTTATCAGAAAGATGAGCAAACTCAGCCAGTTTTAGCCCGGAACCTGATAATGGAATGCTAATGTAATAAAAGGTACCATTCTGCAACGGAATTTGCATAAGATGCCAAAGTTGAAGTTTAATTGAAACCGGCGTGGATGGGCTAAAAGAAATACGAGACTTGGCAGCATTAGTTTCTTGACCAAAGATGTTACAACATAAATTAACCAACATTTTAAGACAAGAGCATCCAGAGTTGTAGCTTTGGCAATTACCATGCTATCATATGCAAAAATATATATACGAGTGATGGATGGCCCCACCCTACTGGGCGCGTAGGCTTGGAATTCTATAGCTAAAGTTAACAACCTAGACAAAACCTCAGAACATAAAATGAATAGGTAGCACGATAAAGGACAACCCTGATGAACACCCATAGAAGACAGAAATCAGGAAGTAGGAGAGCCATCGACCAACAAAGCAAAGGAGGAGTTGATCATACACGTTCGGATCTAGTCAATAAAGTGAGGATGAAACCAAAATTGAACTAAAATATCAAATATGGACAAGATAATTTTATCATAAGCTTTCACCATATCCAACTTAAGAACTCTTGGTAGGAGAAGCATGAAGAATGCATGACTTTTTGAGCTAAAAGAATATTTTCGGTAATTTTACAATGCTGAACACATACCTCTAATTAAAAGATACGATAGTAGGCATGATAGGCTGAAGGTGATTCACTAAGATTTTAGCCCAAATTTTATAAATGGTATTGCAAAGGCTAATTGGACGATAATCAGAGAAGGATTGGATTTTTTTTTCTTTTTGCAATAAAGCTATGAAGGAATGGTTCCAAAAAGGGCAAGTAAAGCATTACACCTAAAAACATGCTTAATTATAGCAATAACATCAGTAGTGCTAAAACAAAAAGGGGAGAAACTCGTCCGACCCTAGAGCTTTATTTGGATTCATTTGATGCACGGTTGCAGCAAATTTCATCCTTTGTAATAAATCAAATTGAACAATCATTCTGCTCAGAAGAAACAATACGAGTGAAAGGAGGTAACCAATCAAAAACCCATTGATGTTAAAGAAACCAGCACATTTGGAAATGTTGTAACAATGATGCTTTAATCTCCTCAGCATTATCAATCACAATGCTATTGTCATCCTTCAACATCAGAATTCAGTTACTTCTCCTCCAAACCGTAGAGGCGATGAAAAAACTTTTTAAGTAGGCATCCCCCTCTTTAATCTACAACATTATATATTTTTGTCTTCCATATATTTCTTGCAAGCTTAAATTATAATTCAAATGACGAAGAGTAGCAAGAATCCGGAGGTGCAAATCATGAGAGAACTCAGAAAGCTGAGCTTCCATATCTTGAAGTTGCAACAAAGTGGCCTTCAATTGCTTCCCCTTTTCCAAAAAGTTATCCACAGAAAACCTGTTCCACTGCTGTAAACAGCAAGGAAGGTCTGACCGTTGGAGAATAGTGACCATCCAACTGCCAAACTTGCTCTGATCTATAATCAGCAATCCAGACTTTCTCAAATCTAAATGGCCTAAACCCAACATCATGCGATGAAGCGACAAACAGAAGTAAAGGGGCAGTGGCCTGAAGCAAAATGAGGCAGATTCAGAGAACAAATCCAACCACAATGCATTGGCTAAAGCTCTATCCAATCTCTCACATACTCTTGCTCGGCCTTGCTGATTATTATGGCTCCTAAAACCCAAGGTCAAATAGATGAGATGTTGAAGGCAACCAAAGCTCGAAACTCATGAATATCACGGTCTACCCCAAATGGTCTACCTCCTTTCTTATCTTCAAGCCATAAGATAACGATCAAAATCTCCAATTAACAAGAGCGGCAAGCCAAGTGACTTAGCAGCAGACACTGAATCCCAGATGATCCTACGCCGAATTCCATTAGTTTTGGCATATACAACTCCTAGAATCCAAGAGGAACCCATCATTGGAGAAACAATACCATTAGCCACCCGGTGATCTAATTGCGTAAAAGATATGTGGGCAACATTCCTCAATGCAATGACGGCTCCACATCAACCCCACTGCCAGAACAATATAAAGCAACCAAGAAGACCCAAGGATTTGTTGGATTCCAGGTAGCGCAACCTCCATCAACTGGGCTTCCAAAAAACAAACACGATCTAGATTATGGACATGCATCAAATTTCTATCATAACCGACAAGGGGGCGTTTGGTGGCACTCCAACTCCATGACACGGAAATTTTGTGCACCGCGCATTTAATACTCATAGTATTTAAAATTTTAAATAACGAAAATGATATTTTTCAAAAATTATGATATTTCTATAGAAAATATAGTATTTTATTCAAAATATCATAATTTTTATAAACGAATGTCATAATTTTTAAGAAAGAATGCCATAATACAGTACGGAAAAAAAAAAGATAAGAAATATCTACGAAAAAAAATTAAAAATTTTAAATAATAAAAATAATATTTTTTAAAAATTATGACATTTCTTCAGTAAATATAATATTTTATTCAAAAATATCATAATTTTTATGAAGAAATATTATAATTTTTAAAAAAAATATCATATTATAGCATGAAGAAAAAAAGATAATGAATATCTATAAAAAAAAAATTATAATATCAATTCTTAAAAATTAATATTTCTTCTTAAAAATTATGACATCCTTCATAAAAATTATAATACTGCTGAATAAAATGCTATATTTTCTCATATATCATAATTTTTTTAAAAAAATTATTATTTAAAATTTTAAAAATTATAAATATTAAATATATGTTAGAAAGCTCTACATTGTACAAAAAATTTCTTCCTTGGTAAAATCTTCATGAACATTCTGATGACTCAGAGGACCCAGCAACAGAGGAGAATCACCCACCGAAGAAGATTATGGACATATAATGCCTAGCTGATGCCCATGGTTTAGTACCCTTGGCGAAAGACAAGAATTAATTTGATATTTTCAAACTCGTAAAGCTAAGGCTGCCCACGAGTTAGAGCAATTACACTCAAAAACATCTTTGCCGTATGGGCCTTGCCGTGACTAGAGATGTATATCTTGCGTGTCAAGGAATGAAATGTGCGACCAGCGCTGCATTTGAATTTGGAAGATTGTACGCCCCCCACCCAACCCAAAAAAAAAAAAATAGAAGCATCAGAAGATCACATGAGTAAGACCACACAAAGCCTCTGAGACGTTACATATGGACGGTGCCCAACAACCAAATTAACGGGAACAAAGCCTCCCCCAGACGTAAATCAAAATCCAAAATCCCAACCATCACCGCTACATGCAACAATTTCATGGTGACATAACGAATCTTAGAGCACGATGTGCTTCCAGTTCCATTCAGGTCCTGCTGCTCTGCTATTGTCTGTCACCGTTTTTCTTTCTTTTCCTGAGGATAAGATATTGTTTACCACCTTAGGCAATCCTTGTTGGTGATAGGTTCTTTTTGATGTCCGTGGATGCACATGCATTGCATGCATGCTAACAAGCCATGAGGTTACTACAAGAATTCAGATGTCTTTACAGAAATGTGCAGAAGCTCCTGCTCTGGTCCGGTATTTCATAAATCATAAATACATTGCAGAGACTTAAAGAGGAGGAAAGAGCAAGCCCCTCGCCGCTATAAGAATTTCCCCTTCAGATAGAATGATTCTTTCTCCAAAGCATGAAAAACAAAAAGCTATAACCAAATCAGGCCGATAAACACCAATCCACCAGGCTTTTATATTAATGAGATAACCCTCAGAAGGTGATCAGATCATCCTTCTGTTGCTCCTGCCTCTTTTTTGGATCCTGATCCTCGGATGTGCTCCCTCCCTTACCAAAGATCATCTCATCAAGGTCATGCAGGATGTCATCGTCTTCACCTGACCTTGGTCGAGAACTTGCCGGTTTTCTGATCAGGGCATCTTCTTTGCTGACTCGAGGAGACTCTTCAGGTTCCACTGCAACAGGTATCATTGCTGGTTCTGGTTCACACTGCACAACAGGAGGCTCCCTCAGCTCTTCATACTTGGTGATGACCTTCTGGAGCTCATCATTCACATTCAAGGCCTCAAATAGCAGTGCCTCATTGTCACCAGCGGTTTCTATAATTCTCTGGATGGTATTCTGACATTGTCGGCACTGTTGCAAGAGTGTTGTCGCCAAGTCATCCTGCAAGCAGAAAGGAATTGAGCAAATTGCGACATAAGAAATTTTTGCCGCACATGCCTAAACAGTTCTCAGTATTACAATAATTTGCAGTTTAGAAGGAAGATCAAGCAAAAAGCAGAAGAATTTTTTTAAAAAAAAAATTAAAAAAAAATGCAGAATAGGTAGGGCAAATATTTGAGGACAGGACACTTTACAGCTCAGCAAATATACAGGAAATGATAATATGGGTTGTGCCGATTGTCAGTGTGGCAGAAACAAATGATGTGAACAGAAACAGTACCAACAGACTTCTCACTTTATAACCAACTGATTGAATTGAAAATGGAAGCAGAATTTGATTTCTCCAACTGAACTAAATTTGGAGTGAAAGAAAAAACATGCAGAGAATTTCTGACAATCACTTATGAGCAAGATGAAGTAAACATTTTGTGGCAAGTGACTGGTTTGGACCAGGAAAGTTTTTTTTTAATAATTCATCTAAGGGTAAATTTTCTTTTGTACTCTGATGAATGAGAAGAAATGCCCCTGTACTTTAGCTCTACAGCTTTGTTGATCCAATCCAATCTCCTACAAAGAAACCCAGAAATGGCAGAGATGTCTTTAGGAGCAAGGATGATAGGACACTCATAGTCCAAATTTTCAAGATTCAATCCAATTATAGAAGAGTTTACACCATGAACAGAAATCACCACTGCTCAAACACCATGATGTAGGACAGATTGTACCATGGCCACCAATGTTCTTACTCTTTCTACTCGGTCCAGAACATTCATCCCTTGAAAATTTAACTATGAAGTGCCCCTACTTTTGACAAAGCTAATAGATTCATGTTTCTCATAAAGCATGGCACATGATGCTCCCCGTGGTCATGGCAATGGATGGTACTCTTAAAGCCCGATCTAACACAGATGATTTAATTGATAAAAAACCACACCTACCTTCATTACAATTCATATGACTGACGTACCTATATTAGACTAAAGATCCACACCCCCTGCACATGTTGAAGGTCAGTAAGGTATCTCTAAACATTGACAAATTAAACAAATTATTCTTTTAGTCCTTTAGAACACCAAAATTATTCTCAGAATCAAATTTCCTTCATGCTACCCTCCTCTACCACAATTTAGATTTACACCTACAAACTTCATTGTAAATTGTGATATTGGACTAAAGCACCAAAATGAATCCCCTTCACATAATTGCAACACATGCAAGCTGAGTCAGGTGCATCTAAACCGACATCTTTAAGCCATCTAGGAAACCAAACTCTGAAACTCATTCTTGCAATCAACTTTCTTTCATGCTATCCTCCTCTATCGTAGTTGAGATTGAGACCAAAATTGCATCTTATATTTGTGTAATAATTTAATCTAATAAAATCATAACATTGGATAATAAATTGTTGGATATACTGGGATCAAATGAAGGGTATTCATATCATTTTTTTTTTTGAATTTATAGAGATTAAGTTTTTATGAAAGCATTCTGTATCTTAGCTTTGCAGACAATTCCAAGTAGAAAGAAAACATTAATTACCATTCTGTTTGCTAATAAATTATAATTAACAAACCTCGTAACATATAAAACTATGATTTTGATACTAAAAATTCAACCAAAAGAAGTACAACAAAGTAGCCATATAAAACTCAATCTTGCCTTCCTGCTTCCTTCACATAAAACTGATTTCTTCTCACCAATTATCAGGTGATCTTTGAGTTCTTTTTATGTTGAGTGACTTGTATTTCTCTAAAGACATATCTCAAAGTACATTTAAAATAAAAATACTTACAAAAAATTTATTCTTATATTTGATTGAATTGTTAGTCCATTAATACAAAATAATAGATTTTCTAAAGCCCTAAAGAACAAAGCCATTCATACAAGTCCTAGATATATTGGGTTCAAATTCAACAACATTTGGATGGAACAGGAATAGAGCTAGGTAAGGGAATGTCGTAATAAGAATCATAGAGAATGATACAAAACAGAAGCAAGAACCATTTTATTAATATAGTTAAAATTCTAGGTCTTATCTAATAATTTAATGGAGTTTTTTTTTCTGAAACCCTATTAATTCTTCTCCTTATCACTCCTTTATCTCTTGAGCTTCTTACAAATTTTTATCCTAGGGTGCTCAATGCTATACCATTGGAATGCCCTTCCTGTTGTTTACAACTACTCTTACAAGCTGATGGATTTACGAGTTTTAGGAATTTCTTTTAAAAAGGAAAAAGCTCAAAGTTAGTCTATGGCCCAAAACTCAGCAATTACTTTGTACAACACCTCCTTATTCTCACGAGAAAACTCTCTCATAGGTAGAAGGGGAAGGCAAGAAGAAAAAGCCATTTTCAGGGGTTCCCGTTAGTATTGGCAGCCAACTGGTTCAGCATTCATATGGGGCCAATTTAGTCCACCCTGCTCCAGCATGATCTAGGCAGTTTGGCCAAGTAAGTGATACCCCTTAGCTGGGAAGTTTTGAATCTCCATATATGACTTTCAAGCATTGCATGACCAGGGGTTTCTTTTCATTAAATTAAAACCATGCACTGAAAGAATAAAAAAATCCTTAAATCTGCTCTCTTTATTATGTTGATTGAGCAGAAATATCAACCAGCAATAATTTTTTTCTTCTATCAAATTTATATAAAAAGAGCAAAAGGAGAGAAGTGGACACACTTAGGGTTGGATCATCAACAAGATTTTTTTCTCACTCTAGTACCATCTAGGGATTCAAGTCCCTAGTATTCAATTGGATATGTATTTAAGGATGCTTGGTCTACGAAAGATTCACGGCAATAAGGTTTTAAGTCTCACTATCAGGCCCATACTAGTACTGGTACGGTATGCCCTAGCACTGACACATAGTACACTAGTGAAGTTCACAATACATGTATCATGTGTTAGTAAAAAGCATATCAAGCCTTTATATCATATTGAGGCAGTACGATATGTGGCAAGCATGGTTTGAAATCCCGATGGGATGCCCCGCATGATGAAGGGACAAAGTACTGTTTAAAGTGTTGGGATAGGATTGTCTTACCATCATCCCAAAATCCTAATCAGTGTATCCTGGGAGATCCCCCATTCTAAGTCTCTGGACAGCGCAAGGTGGCAACCCATGGAAAATCCGGGACGGCCTCAACCCACGGGATTTAAAACCTTATTGGCAAGTATAGGTCGGCACTTAAGATCCTACACACAATACAATTATGAAATATGCTCTAGGGCTCCATTTAGTCACACAAAGTTTATAGGTCCATGTGATACTGGCATTGCATGTCATGATTCCACCAACCCTTGTATATTGCACCAGTCCACACAAGTCCCACAAAAGCCCTCATTACGTGTCAAGGGAACTTCCTATGTGAATGAATGAATACCCCCCTAGCATGTCTATGGCGATACAATTATACAAAGCCGCCTTAACATTCCCTTTGAATTGAGAGAGAATTTTTTTGCTTCAACTAGCTCAACTATTATTTCTCACATAAGAAAAGTAGAGAAAAAAAATCTGGCTGAAAACTTGAAAGCTTGGTTTTTGCCCTATTTACTTTGTTCAAAACCAATATTCAAAATTGTGATATAGACCTCTACTTATACTGGTGAGGTCTCCATCTCCTAATCTGGGTCAAACTCCCTCTTCTAGCTAAGAGGCTGAAATTCCTAAAAGTAGAAAGACAAAATTGCCAAAATTGGCCCAATGCTAAATCTCAACTCTTGCATCAACTTCATGTTCTATCATGCTACCTTATTCTTCATGAATCATGAGTTATGCCCTAGTGAGAGTTTATTATAAGTAGCAAGTCGAGTTTGATAGGAAAGCTCAAAGCCTTGAATGGCCACAAATTGGATCTTTCAAAACTCAATGGTCCTATCGTTTGGTTGTCAAGCTGCAAATCCTAAAAATTTACCCAATTAAGAAAAAAAAAATGGAAGAAACACATTAAAAATGGGCATTGTATATGGAAGTTAAACCCTCAATAAGTTTTGCCTCACCCTGGATGTCATGGATTTTGCTCCCAAACAGTGTCCAAACATACCCAAAGTAGCCTAGTAGGTCCACAATGGGTCTTGTAATCCTCTTGGATACAAAAGGTAGCGAACAAGACTACAAGAGATTCAAAATCCCTCATTTCTATAATCAATCAAAGACAAAAAAAGAAGAGAAATGAAAGAAGAGGTTTCTCTCCAAGCCCACTCCAAATGTGAAGAGTTATAGGGAACAAAGAAAGGATACTTAAGATGTGATTTTTTTTTTTTCAATTTACTTTCATTTCCCTAAATCAAGCTCTCTTTGTGCTTGTAAGTTGGTGAATCACCTTACCTTCTATTCTTTTCTCTTCTCTCATTTCTACTTTTCTTTTTCTCTCGTTATGTATCCAAATAGCACACAAGAGATTGAGAGAAGAGCGAGAGGGAAGGGGTGGAAGGGGGGAGAGAGAGAGAGAGGAAGGGACGATGCTTGGAGGATTCAACACAATATGCATGATTTCTTACTAAATAAAAATTAAAAGTAAATGGGGAAATTTGCTTTTAATCATTAGCTAAAGAAGACACAAAAATAGATAATATATGTTGGGCCTCATAATGTAAGCTCAATGCATATATAGTATTATCCTACTTAGGGTCTCTTGGCAAAAATCCCAAGGAATCCAGCAAGATAGGTGAGGAGGGAGGGGGCAGGTCCCCCCCCCCCCACACCCAAAAACAAAACTCTCTGCTCGGCCTCTCTCGCTGGCTTCTCCCAAACAGCCCCAGCCCCTTAATTTGTTGTAGGAAAAATTTTCTATGCCTTTAATTGGTAAGCTACCAATATGTATGTATATATATATAACAAATACCATGTTTTGAGATTCACGATATGATATACTTATGGCATAATATCCCACATGATAAGTGAGCAAAGAAAGGGGCTTCATCCAATCCTTCAAGATTACCGTTGGATTAAACAAAACAGTGATACAAAAGGCACAACTGATTTTTATGTAAGGAAAGGAGAAATGAGAGTTTCCATTTCTAATTCATTTGATATGTTAAGTACACTGCAAGCAGATAACAGCAACTGACTTGAATATCAGTTTATTTATCATGTTATGTCATATTGTTTTTTCAAAGTTTAAATATCTGTCAAGCTGGAAATACTAAAGGCTTAAGGAATGAGGAGCAAAAAATAAGCCAAA
The DNA here is from genome assembly GCA_006176705.1 of Cocos nucifera. NCBI lineage: Eukaryota > Viridiplantae > Streptophyta > Magnoliopsida > Arecales > Arecaceae > Cocos > Cocos nucifera. Next base: position 1,194,230 of record QRFJ01000114.1, read on the forward strand.
AGTATAGCAATAGCTATCTAGCTGAATAGAGCTATCAACGAGTTAGGTCCAGACCCAAGACCCGTGGGTATTTATCCAACGGATCTGGATCTAGTATTAGCATCAAACCCATTTACCCAGACCCGATAAACCATAACGTAAATGGGTAGGATCTGGATATTTAATATCCAGACCCGATAGACCCGAGATCCGAATTATATATATATATATATATATATATATATATATATATATATATATATATATATATATATATATATATATATATATATATACATTCTAAACATAATAAAAAATCCTTCTCTCGGTCACCCGTCTCCGGTCTCCCCTCCTCTTCCTCGTCTCCCGCTCAATCTCCCTCACCGGCAAGGCCGGACGGCCCGGACCCCCTCCCTCCCTCTCTCGATCTTCTCTCCCTCTCTTGATCTCCCTCACCGACGAGGCCGGACCCCCTCCCTCCCTCTCTCTCCTCTCTCAATCTCCGTCGCCGGCGAGGCCGGACTCCCTCCCTCCTCTCAATCTTCCTCGCCGGCGAGGCCGGACCCCCTCCCTCCCTCTCTCTCCCTCGCCGGCAAGCCCGGAGCCCCTCTCTCCCTCTCTCGATCTTCCTCGCCGGCGGCCGGCGAGCGATCGGACCCCTCCCTCTCTTCCTCTCTCAGTCTCTCGGTCTCCCTCTTAGTCTCTCACTCTCTTAGTTTCGGATCCCGGAACCGAGTCCGGATATCAGGAATCCATTAGGGTCCGAATCTGGTACTTCAAGATCAGACCCATTGGGTACTCAGATTCGAATCCGGTACCAGTAACTAAAATCGGATCCGAATCTAGATATCCAGGTTCCAATCCGAACCCGACTTGTTGACAAGTCTATAACTAAATAGCATCAGCTCAATGAATTCTTCTTTGCCATTTTGGAAGACAAGAACATAGGCTGAGGATAAAAGATCGCTTTAGGTGAACAATATAATAAAAGAATATGATGTTATTGCATATCAACTATTCTCTATGACACGGGGCAAAAAAGGAGCATAGCTAAACAACTATTTGATGAAACTAAATTACCTTTAAAGCCTCTTGCTGTGGAGAAGAGGATAAAACAGTTGATAGAAGTTCAATGCTGTTATGGGCCACATCAAATTCTTCCTTGGTTTGTTCAGCAGTAAAATTTTGCACAGGAACATCACGGTAATTCAGCTGTATCCCACTGTCATATGATTCTGCCTCAGAAACTGAACGTGGTGGAGTAAATATCGGAGCCAAACTTTCATTATCTCGTCCAGGAAAACGAATGCCTCTAGATTTCAAGCTCTACAAGCAACAGAAAACCATCAAGGGGAATTGGATGAAAACCATCAAGCTGAAGAATGCCTCTAGATCTTAAAGTAAGCATCTAATAAAGGTTATCCCACTTAGATGTGGACATATCAGTCAAAGCAGAACATGGATACCAAGTTGTCAGTCTCTGACATTTTCTGTCAGACTCACTACTGTCAAGCAGTCCATATACCAAGCATTAAAGGTGAGGCATGAGTAAATGTTTTAAGATAATTTGTTTCACAATATAAGGTGCACTATAGATATACAGAGTTAAATATGGAACAATTAAAGTTGATATTCAATTATTTTAAGCAAAATACTTTGTTATTCTTCCCAAACGAAGCAAGTTGTTCACCATGAAGCTGAGGAATGGTGACCTACAAAAGAGTGTGGACCATCTTTTGTTTGAAAAAGATTAATGCCAGTAATAAATGGCAAAATTAGAGGTTCCTCATAAGCTTCCAAATGTGCAGCAGATAAATCATCGCAAAAATAGAAAAAGAAGGAACCATTTAGAGCCTCTTCTGCATTGCATTTTACTTGCAAGGCTTGCATGTCAAAATCAGCATGTTTTGAAATTATAAAGTATCTTCTTTTCTAAATAAGATTTTATTGGATGTCTAATTTGTAGGATTTGGGTACCTTGTAAGTTTCCTCATAGACAGGCAAATACCGAAGCTCATCTCCTGCCTCTCCCCATGCTTCAATCAGCACAAGAGCCTTATTACGATTATTCACCACGGTCTGGGGATCATCAATCAATTTGACCATCTCATCGAGGACCCGCTCAGCAGCAACCTCAGAGAAAGCCTTCTCACAGTTCTTTACACAAGTCTCAAGAAGGACCAAAGCAAGATATTGGATCCTAGGATTCTTCAACATGATTCGCTTCTTGATGCCACGAATCAACTCAACACTATTGATTTTTTCACTATTAATCATGTCACATATCTCAAGATTGGTAGACCAATCAGGTTCGTCCAAGTTTTCTGAGGTGGCCTCCTCAACAATCTTCTCTGCTTGGTTTTGACCTTGAAAGAACTCCTTCATCTTAAAGCTCATAGAGCTCATGCCAGCCGACATCTTCCTGCTCACCTCAGCTCCACTATTCTTTAGAAGCTCACCAAAGGCATTGACTTTATCCATCAGATTGTCACTCATCTTTGTATCCCAAGCAACCGTCCGTTAGCAGCACAACCCTTCAACCAAAATTAAGAGGAGGAAAAGATGACTCAAGGTTAGGTTTTTAAGGGCACAGACTTTAACAAGAGATCTCTATGTCAGTATGTGCAGACATGTGGAAATGAACTTCAAAATTTTAACTTGTAACTCAAATAAACCAATTCCTCCACACAAATCTAATATACAGGAAATCAACAAAATATTATGATTTTAAATCCATAAACACGGTCGTGGAATCAAGAAGCTTGGTGAAATTATAATAAGTACAATAGACCACAACAAAAGCTATCAACATGTAATGGCAGAAAAGGTTGACAGTTAACGACAAGCTACCACTTTTCGGGGTGAATCGGAAAACAGGATAGGAAAACTATCCAATAAAGCCAAAAAGAAAAAAAGATTAGAGTGTTGACATGCAATTCCTAATCTGATCATTCTGGTGTCCAATTTCTCCAATGAGAGCAAAGCAGAATTTAATTAAAAAGCCACAAACTTAAATGGTGCCAACTGATCTCCCCTTCGGTAATGCAATGAAAGCCAGCAAATCTTAAATAATCGCCACTCCATATACTGCACAAAAAGGTTGAGCTTGCATCCACATTGAAATCCACATACCGTGCATTATATTTCCTTAAAACTAATAACATCAAACCCTAGATAGCCCAACCAACTGAACATTTAAAAGAAGATATCGAAACAATCGACAGTTATGAAATTCATAACATCAGTCTCCACCAGAAACGAATTATTATGGGTGCATCAAAACAGATTGAGAAAGATAAAACCTCATGATCGCAGCTGAGCACAAGAAACCCAGCAAATCTAAGAAATTCCGGCAGATTAACAGACGGATGGCAGACAAAATTCGCATCTTTATAACAAAATCCATGATGCTGATATAGGCCCCAAGGATCAACATAAAAGGAAAGCAACTGTGCTTTGAAACGATCAAGAACTACAAATTGAGAAGCCGATTACCAACCAAAACATAAGCATAGAAAGAGAGAGAGAGAGAGAGAGAGAGAGAGAGAGAGAGAATAAAAAAACAGATCTGAAATTGATTAATAATACCTCGGAATCGAATGCCAAAGAAGAAGTAGAAGGATAGATGATGTTTACCTTCTTTTGCTTTCCCCTTCCCTATAGCCGCTGCTGCTCCACCTTGGAGGTGGAGTCGGTTTGTTTGCAAACTTCTTACTTTTCCGTCGGCTTTTTCTCGTTGATTGATAGTTGCCGGCTTATAATAAAAGAGTAAATAGTTAATGACTTTAATTTAAGGTTGAAAGGGTTGGATCAGGACGGCATTAGCTTGTGGGCCGTCGGATCGTACGCGGAGGCTTGGTTGACCGGGCTGGCTGAAAGGAGAAGGGGCTGGACTGGGCTGCCGATGGAGCTTTGCTCTTTCCCACCGATTTTTCTGGAAAAAGAGGAAGAGTTGGAGACGAGACTTGGAGTGGGTATTCAAGCTCAAGATTTGAAAGGTGCTGCTGACCGACCGGGAGGGCAGTTCGGGCAATGCAACGCAGGTATCATACGTGGAGGAGCATGGCCTGGACGTGCAGGCAGCTCGGGCTACCATCGAGAAAATGGTATAATTTCTAGCTAAATTCAATTTATTCTTTAAATCAGTCTTCGGTTAGGCTTATGTAAAATTTGATGTTTTTGGACTCAACTCGGCCAATAACCCTATGATGGCTTCAACCTTCTCTTTATTTTTAAATAAAAAATATATATTTTCTACACCATGGATGGTATAGTTCCGCGGATATTATCCACGGTGATTTGCAAGCACATGAGCACGAGCAGCATCCCATAAAACAAAAAAAAAAAAATCATCCAGACCCATAAGCTCGTCAATCACCGCGGACAACATCCACGAAGCTACACCGGATGCGGTGTAAAAGGTATTTCCCTAAAAGAATATATCTTTTCAAAAACTTTATCAAACTAGGCCATCTTGAGTTGGTCATTTGTAATTTGGCATTGAAATGAGAACTATATACACACACACACATGATCAGATTGTCTATTGACTATTGCCCGCACTTGAATTCAGGAATGCAGTTTAGATCTTCAATGAAATCCAAGCTAAAGTTTCCAGCTTCCCGCCAAGCACATGGGACTTTGACATTTGGAAATGCAATCACATGTTTCACCATGTGTGATAAAGTTCATGTGGTATCTTAAAGGTCAACTTCAAAGTGCCATGCACATTGGACTTTGAGATTTGGAAATGTCATCACATGTTTCATGGTAAAGTTTATGTTGTGTATCAAAGTCCGATCTAAACGGTCAAACACGTTCAAATTGATTTGGAGTTGTATTTTTTTTATAGAAAAGAATGGCCTTAACTATCTACTTTAAGATCTATGCAAGAAAATGAAAGAAAAAAATTAGAGTGCTTTGAAATCCATGCAAAATACGATCTAATGATTGATGTTATAAAAATAATAATAATTATTTATTTATTTATTTATTTATTTATATGAAAGATACAATCCAAATCCGTTTCGACTTGTATGGTAAAGTTTTTGTCTTAACCAAAAATTTTGAAGTAAATAAAAACTCAATTTCTCTTTTTTTTTATTTTTTATTTTTCAAATTGTATTTGTTAACAAAAAGAGAACAGGCGCATCCATAGAAATTAGCAAATAAAATATTAAAAAAATTAATAGGAATATCTCCCAATATCAGCCATAGAGTAGATCAGTTTTTCATTTGATGTAAACAAATTGCACTCTTCAAGCTTGGCAAGTCATACTTAAACCCTTGACATGAGGGGTCGCACATGTTCAGTCTTGGCTCATGCTTCACTTAAATGAGCCACCTTTCGCAAATAAACCCAAATAAGAGAACATGATCTGTGAATTAAATAATGGAGGTGGATGAAGAAATGATATGTAAAGGAATACCTTAGATTTTTACTGCACCTGCAAGTGACAGGCTTGCGGAGACAATTTTTTTAAGGATCAATAAGGCAAATAAATAAGTATGATGCAGCTTAACATGTAAGGCAAGTAGTAGAAAAGCAAGAAAGTTGCGGTTTGAATTGTCAAACATATGATGCGTTACGAACAAGATAAATTAGAACTGACAATAAAGTATACCAAGTATAAATAAATTCAGGTGTCAATGGACCAGACCAACGCGTCCGCCTAACGTTTCTGCTACGTCTAGGAAACTCAAGGCCAGACGCATCAACCACCCTGACCCATGCATGTTTGATTTATAGATCCATTAACGGCATCTGAAAGGCATCCTTTATCAACCCCCTGTTGAACCGTCCGCAGGCATCCTCGTCCTGAGATTGGGATTGCAAGCGAGACATTCACAACCCTAAAAACAAAACATTTTGCCTTAAGCATTGCTTGCCTTCGCCATTGAATACTTATAACCAATATATGGCCTGTTTGATATGATCGTTGTTTTTGTGCTTTTTGTTGTTTGTCTTAACTATTGTACCATGCAAAGATTGATGTTGGAGTCTTGGAGATAGCATTGACACAAGACTCTACCATGCTTTGCTTTTATTTTCACTCTTTTGAAAGTAATAGATCTCTTCTACCAAAATCTCTAAAGACTTTCCTATCAATTTAAAAGAAATATAAGGGTTTGACAGCACATGATGTCCATTCTCTTTGTGGATTTTGGGGGAAAAAGACAGGCAATGCTCGAAATATGAAATCAACCAGCTTAGTCTATTAATAAAAAAAAGACAGGCAATGAATCAAAATATGATATCAACTAGATATAGTCTACCATTTCCGCAACCAAAAGTGACCAAGATTTGAACTCTATGTCAAGCCCTGTCTGCACAACCGCATCAGCTAACCTGCCCACAGCAGAATTAAAACTGCTTGGGATTAGGATGGCAAGGAAATCGATTAATTCTCGTAAGAAGGTATCTGCTTGGAAATAATATTAGCCAAATCCAAATGCGCTCGTGTAGGCATTTGGAAGCAAATGCCCTACGAACAGCCGAAAGCCTCACCATGAAGGCATGAGCAAGGGAAATGGCTGGAAGGCTCATGGAAAGAGCCATCACAACTGATGTTTACCCATGCTGGAGGTCTGCATCAGCTATCAGCTGCAGTGAAATGTTCACGTGCCTATCCAATCCATGCGGTGAAATTGTCCATCCTATCTGGCAGGAGCAAAGCAGTATAGGTCACAGCTGCACCAGATTGCGCGCAGCCTCGTGCACAACAACATGATGCATTCATGGATTTATGGCGGTCCCTAAGAAATGAAATGCCTCAATTGCAGGACCACCAAATCCTCGTCTCTGTTGCAGAAGACTGGTACAAGTAAGCAGCTACGTGAACAATTCACATATTCTAACCATGGGTAAACGACACATCTAAGAATACTGGATTGCTTCTATATCATGACAGATGAATCAGTAAAGCAGACATCAGACAGCATTGGATACAGGTGATTCATTGATAATGTCTACTGACAAGCAAGCTGGCAAGGTGGTTTTTCCCTGTCACTAGCAGAACCAATGACTCAATACCAAAATTCGCTTAGCTTTTATTCAAACAAAGATCAAAGTAATGGCTTGACATGAAGAGGTTGATACTCAGCACGTGTTCAAAGGGTAATCTAACAGTCACCATGTTATCTTCAATATCAAGATCTGCATTCCACCGGTTACAAGAGGGCATCGCAACTGATCGAAAGCAATCAGTTTCCAAGCAACCATTCCTTCCACATACAGTGGGAGCTCTGCTGAGTATGAATAGTTATAGCCCATCTGCGGGCTTTTCTAATAGTAATATTATCATGCAATCTGTACACATGACCTCCAGATGCAATGCTCTATCTCCCCTCTTTGAATCAGTTGCATGAGTCCACGAAACTTATTCAACCCCCTACGCCGCTAGTTCTTGGTCTATATTTGACGTTAAGGCTGAATTAAGTTTTTTAAAATGGTACAGCACCACCAGGATCTCACAGTAAGCACAGGTACGACAGCTCCGGGCAAATGCCCAAAAAACAACACATACTGAAATGGACCCACCACCTCATTTTTGATGCAAAGGAAACACGGATCTGGAATTTACTGCAAGGAAGCCAAAATCTGTATTATGGATAATATGGTAAGCTGCTTAAAGACCACTATTGTCAAGTTAGAGTTTGAAGCTCAAATTTTGAGTATACGAACTAACAATATCAGCCAAGCATGCTACATCAGAAGGGGACAGATCAGGATGGCAGAATTGATGAGTGCATAGGATATCAGAATGATCAAAAGGGTCTTAGCTTGATGATCGAGGCAGCTGAGGAAATATAAGAATTAAGCATAATCAAAACAAAATATCCACATTTATATTAAAAACTTCACCCAAAAAACAAAAACAATTGGAAGCATTATGGAGAGAATATCATATACACAAAGTTTATATCATACTAGAAAAATAAATGATGTACACAAAGTGTATAATTGACATTAGAAAAATAGATTTGCAAACGAAGAACATGACTTGTCTATTTTTGATACAGAGCATCAGAATTTGAGATTCAAGGCATATTCCATCTCCAGTGTGCCCTTCAAAAAATGTAAATACAGTAATAGTGCATGAGAGCTACTTGCCATGAAAGGAGCCAAGTAGTGCAAAAACATCAAGAGGTTGGGCCATCATGCATCGCATAGAATCTCACATGATCTTTTCACCAGCTGGTGCAACAGCACTGATGTCTTGCTGGAATACTCAGTTTACAAAATGCCATTACATCCTGCAACCAAGGATCAGGCACTTATTGCTCTCACAAGATATTTGCCGCCCCTTATCTACATGTAATTTAAAATAATAGACTGGGTTCAACAGTTCCTTGAAACAATACTGAATGATGGGATTAATGAGAGAATAAGTTCGGTAGAGATGAGTTCTAGTGTAAGCATTATCCTTCTTACACTCAATTTTAATCTTCATCCTTGATGTCTTGCCATTTCTTGCTATCTAAAAGCAGGTTGCTTTGGTTGTGCAAGAATGTGAAAGTAATTTAATTGTAAGGTGATCTGATATTTATAATTCTTGTACCTTTTAAATGAAATGGGAAAAAATATATGCTGCACATGCCCAGGGATCTGCTCAACTGCAGAAAGAATGCAACAGTAAACAGTATAGAATGACTACCATCCATGGCTTAATTAATATACAGAACTTCACCACCAGCAGAAATCTGTGCAGGCATTTAATCAGATAGCATACAGTGGGCAGATGCATCTGTCAATCAAACATGTTCGCTTAATTATCAATTTCAAACCAGTGTGGAAACTAATAATATTTTAACATGCAGAAAAATTCGCTATTAGCAATTATTTTAACATCAAACATATTTCTTGGAGGGATGGAATAAGTTGTCTAGAACAGATAGGAACTTATCAATGCTGCATGACCAAGCAACTGTTACAGATATTAAAGACAATTTTTTTCAACAAAAGGACTACTTTCACCAGCATATCCCCCCCCCCCCCCCCCATTGGATAGATGGTTATATCAAGCAATCTGAAACATCTTTACGTGTGAAGCCTCCATGAAAGATGTAAACGATTGCCAGATAACGCAGGCAAAGCAAAAAAGTGAACGTGCTAAATATTACAAAATGCTTATGAATTCAGTAACCTTGGAAAAGAATATCTAATATGAAATAGCAGCTAATCAATCAACGATGCGAGTAAATTTATAAAAGAAGTGGACAAGAACAAATCCAGTTCACATATTAATAATTCTAATATAATAGCACATGCACTAAAGATAGAAACAATTAAAGGAAACAGGACTCAAATCATTAGGGACCAACCTCTAAGAAATAGAAGATTATTGACATGGTTGAGAAAGTGAGATGATGGAGTTTGATGCATTTAGTCCTTGATGTTCATATATAGCAGACTTGAGCACATTGTATTGCTCACCCACTGAATTATAGAGAGCCTGTGAAAAAGCCTCCTTAGCCTGCAGAAACAAAGTACATCACTTGAGATCTGACATGACAAATGAAAATTGATATACTGCAAGTCTTTAAGTATGAGACAATGCATATATAAATGACTATAAGTTCTTTATGTATAAATAGAAAGAAGAATGGACTAGGAATATCTCTAAAGAGTAACATGAAGGACACAGTTGAACAAAGCAAAATTGTTAGGCTAGGTATTTACCAGGAAAAAATAACAATATATATAACATATGCATGAAGCTACTTACTATAAAAATGGTATTTCATTAGCAACCATGCACAAGTAGGTTTGGAGGAAGAAAATTAGGGAGAGAATGTGGAAAGAAATTAATAGATCTTTAGAAAGAAAAAAAATGAAGGCAGTGAATCAAGGTTTGCTGTACCGGACCAAATCGGATGGTATGGGACATACCATGCTGTGTCGGTTCGGTACTCAAACATGGTATGGGGGGCATACCGACACTCAATATGCCGAATCGGCTCCTTACTGACATAGTAATATGTTGGCACCAGTACAAGGCCCAGTACCAAAACGGCAAACCTTATATTGAATGGTTTATACTTTATATATTAATAAAACAAAGACAATAAAGTAGATTAAAGATAGTTTTAATAATAAATGTGAGAAGAAATTTTATACTAATGGACTAATGATCTAATCATAGCAATTTTCTGTATTACTAAAGATGAGCAGTCAGAAATTTCAAAAGAACTATGAGGATGCAATCACCAAGAACAAGACAGCAGAATAATAAGGGAAATTTAGCATCCTTCATCAATATATATATCAAAGACAATTACCACTTCAAAATTGGACCAAATGCAATGTGAGTGTGGATGGAAAACATAGTCAGGGAAGTTTCTGGAGAGTCTAAGACATTAGTATGAGGAAAGAAAAATGGTGCTAAAATTTCAACATCAAAAGGGCTATTAAGGATAAAGAGCAAATTGCAAAGATAACTTGGAAAAGACATAACTACCCAAATAATGGCCTAAAGGCTGGACATATTACATACGTATGAATGATGTGTAAAAAATGTCATGCTCAACAGAAGTGAAGAATATCTAAAGATCAAACCAGAATGTTCAAAATAGCTGATTTAGATTATTTGACTAAGTATACAAAGATCAAATATTAAAAAAAAGATCTAAGGAAACATATTTGGATCTTAGATATTTATTGGTAAATGAACTTGAAATTCGTTCTTCAGTTCCTTAAGGTTTACCAGCATATATGGAAAAGGAGTGCATGTGTAGTGACCAAGAAGGAACGCAATTAAAAGATGAGTTAAAAACAGAGAGAGAGATAGAGATAGAGAGAGGGAGAGGGAGGGAGGATAAGGAAAAAAGAAAAAAGATGGGAAAACCCATGAAGATATTCGCATACTGAATGAGTAACCATGCAACCCTCACTCAGGTCGGCTGAATAAGTGGACATGTACTATAAAATAAACAAGTCATGATTCAAGCAAAAGGACCTGAATGAGACCTGAACATGAAAAACATAATCATAAGCAGGTAACTAATAGTAACACTTGAAGGTAGTAACTAGTAAGTAGAATGTGTCCCAACAGGTGTTTCTTTTAAGTTTTACCCTTTCCACTAACTGGTTCATGCATATGTCCAATTTCCAATTTAAACACATTAATTGAAACAGAAGTGCAAGAAATGTCTCCACATACGAAATGTCTCTCCAAAGTCCCACCATATCACTATTCCTTGCTCTAAACCAAATGCCTCCATCAAAACCTCATCATTAAGAATGTCTGTCTTGTGACCAAACTGAAGAAGTTCACATTCTACCCTAAACCTATACATATAGTATCTCTCTGAAAAGACACATTCTCATTGCCTATGCTCCAAAATCATAAATATAACAAGATTGATAAGGCTATAATGAAGTTCCAAAAATTCCTGACAAGTTACAACTGAAGCACTTTACTTGTTGGGCAACAAAAAACAAGTCAAATAAGCAATAAAATAATTTTAAAAATCATGGTTATCCATCAATTTTCATTAGCCATTCGATAAAATCCTTTAAATGAGTTTTTAGGCTAATGAAAATTATGAGTCTACATGCACAAGAGAAATGTAGTCTGCATCCATTTAAAAAAAAAAAAAAAAAGAAAAGAAAATTGCAGATTAACACTCAATGCAGTTCATCTTATCACTGGATGTATCAACACTGCATTGTCACCACACATTTCATTTAAAGCCAACAAAAGTATTATGCATCACTAGTACAGAGCTAAGAGATTAAATTGATAGCATTTCATAACCTCTTCAGGAGTCTCACGACCAGCAGTAACTTCATTGAAGTTCAATTCTGGAGCCACTGATAGGCCAACTCCGTGGAAGGAAATTGTTCTTCGCTCACCAATTTGCTTTTCTACCTGAGATTTTTTTTTTTTTAAAAAAAAAAAGGGAAGATGATGCCATCCAACAATGCTTGTTCTGTGTTTGTTGGGGAGGGAGTGTTATATAATACATTCACAAACTCTTAAATGAATGTGAGAGCATACCTGTGGTGGTGGAGGCATGACTTCGTAACATAGCAATGATAGTGGATATATATGCCCTGGAACACTAGAATGCTCCACAAGCCTTCTCATGTTGTCCACCGAAGACACATCAAAGGGTGCCTGACCTTGTAAATATCAGTGCCGCTAATATATTACAGATAAAACAATGAAAAGGCAAGCACAAGAGAGAGACAGAAAAATCATAAGTATATGTTGATGCATGCAGAAGCATGCTTCTGGAGTTGTGAAAATTATGTGTAACATCAAATGTTGACAAAGGGAGACAATGGTTATAGCCATTCTACAGTTCTACTTTCACTAAATCCATTCACAAAATTAAAAAATTGCTTGTTGATTCTAGCTCCAAAAGAGTCATACCATGACAAGGATTCATATTTTATGGATTGACAGAAGTTGTTCTAAGATTTTGTGATTAGCTTCTAATAAGGTTGGAGAGAGAAATATATCACGGCAGAGGGAATAATACCATGTTGCATGGGTAGAAATGATGGAACACAGAAAGCACATGGGCCTAAAATAGGCATATTAAACATGAGGACATTGAGGTCACGGTATGGCACAGCAGTGAAAAAGCAAGTCAAAATTTCACAGTGCAAGAAGTCTAAGAGCAGCTTAAATGAAGAGCATGGAGAACTACTTGAAATGTTCTAGTCATATCTGAAGAGATGGGGGCAACTTGGTGTTGCTCAGATGACCATTGCCTCCCCTTTTTTTTATTGATTAATGCAAAACCATAAGTCTAAAAAGACCTTCACCAAGAAAGAAGAACCAGAAAACTCAACCTACTCAAGTCAGTAATTAATATTATAAAGCTTGATGGCTTACATCAAGTGAACTCAAGAAAGGTAACTTAATTACGTAGCATTCTGAAGGGCATGTAGTGGATAAAAATTATTACATAAGAAGCACCTAGCATAGTGCCTGCAACAATGTCTTGAATCCAAGTATCAAATTTCTTGCGAACATTCTACACATTGTCCAAAACTTGGGTAGCATGTTTTCCTTCAACATGACACCAAGAAAAGCTGACTTATACAAAGATACATACAATTAGTATGATTGAAATTCAGAGGTTCTAATTCAATTCACTTAAACTAAATTCATAACCTTACTTCTTATAAATCAGGATGGCATACATTATAAGTCTAAGAAAGTGAACTTGTCCAACAAAATGCACGTTACTTATATGCCCTTTCCTATTTCTTATGTAGTCCCCTTGTTTTCATTTCCTTAGAATCTGACATTTTGTCTCCTTTCCTTATCTCAATAACTATTAATGATATCATTCTTTCATTTATTTAACAATGCCAATACCACGTCATAGCCCGGAATCGTTCTTGCATTTATTTAACACTTCTAATGCCACATCCTAGCCCAGAAGAAAAAGGTGGTGTGCAGAAGTTAGGTTGACCGCCAGTTGCAGAAAGCTTGCTCAATGATGAAAGAAATCAAAATTCGAAACTCGATATTCATAAATGTAAGGACATCACCTTAACAACAGAGATGGTCCTAAACAGAATCCTTGGTGAATGAGGATTTATTCAGAAAGCCAGCTGCAATAGTTGTTATGATTTGTCTTGCTTATATATTCAATTTTTATGGGAACTATTCTATTACTACCTTTCATGTTCTTTTCCCCCTAACCTCGCCATCCTGTACTGCAATCCTAACTCTAATTTCTTTACCTTCTTTTCCTTTCTATAAAAAATTTGGTGAAGTTACTCAACCATTATCCATTGCATTTGAGCTGTTTTATCTATGTTAACAAGCAGAAATTGGGAATCTGTTCCAAGGATGTAATAGAAGCAAAACTTGACTCTTTGTGGACTAGCATTTATGACAGGACCTACTGCACAAGTTATTAACACACCATGCAGTGAAGGCCAACCTCATTCTATTATCTGAAGGTACATAACATATATATATATATATATATATATATATATATATATACATACACACACACACACACACACTCTCTATCTATATACACAATATGTATGTTCCTTTAAACTACAGCACCTTCATATCAAAAAGAGTTACAAGATACAACACTGAAAAATGATATACTTAGATCATTTAGCTTGAATGAAAATCTGTATAGGATGATGATATCAAGAATTCAGGTCCTGACGGGACATCCCATGAGAGACCGAAACAGGGGTACCATCCCATGTGTAGAGATGGGGCCATCCCACCATCGTTCAAGCATCCTGATCAGGATGTCTAGGGACATCCCTTGTCCCAAGTGCCAGGACAAGGCGGGATGGTGGCACATCCAATTCCGTGGGAAAACCAAGACAGCCACATCTCACAGGATTTAAAACCTTGGATAATATACTATAAAATATGAGATCATAGAAGTATCACTAATAACTTTTATTAGGATTTTAATAGCCCACATATGCCGCTAATAAGAAAAATCATGTTTAAAGAGGAAAAAAACTAAAGAAAATTCTGCTACATGCCAAAGATGGATCTACAGAGTTTCTACCATGTCACTATCTTCAGAAAATAGCAGATCCAGCATAATGATTACCAAGAAAAATCAATGCTCATATAGTCATTAAAAGAATGAGATGGAGATATCAGATTAGAGGACAAAAACCAAGTTGGCTACAAGAGAACTTACAGGATGCCACTCCCCCGTGTTTGGATCTGGACGATCCCTGCCACCACTTGGTGCAATCCATATTGTTTGCGATCCACCCCTACATTTAGTAAATCTTAATCAGAAGATGTACACAAGTAGAAATCAAGCAATATAAATAAAAGGAACACAAAAATCTGACAAAATGAGCATCAGCAATCAAACAATTAGATAAAAGTAAAGATCACAAGCAAAACATATATTCTCAGAAAGTGAGAAATGTAATTATAGTTATACAATGCTTGAGTACTATACTATGTAAGCAATAATATAAGCAATTGTATCGGAAAGGAAAAGCAAACCACAACATATGAAGCTTCTAGAACTAAGCAAATGCTTTCATGGCTGGAAATATATGTAACTCCCATATCTGAAGAAGAGCAACTAACAATAGACCTTGAAGATTGCTGAACTTTTTAACTAGTCATTTTATATGCTAGCATTCAGCACATGCAATGCATGTGAGGAAAGTTATTATGATCTGTTGGATTTGTTTGTCTCATAATTCCCATAAGAGGAGTCAAGTTCTTTTGGTAACAATAAATAAGTCCAGTTTCTTTGAAAGTGATTCCACTAATAAAATCGGAGAGTCAGCTGATATTTGGACTTTGAAGTTTCAAAAATCCTGAAATTTTAGGATGCACTCCGATATCTCAAAAAGTAACATAATTAATCACGTAAGAGTCCATTGAATGTCTGACAGACATCTCATGAGAGTTCTCATTATATCTCTGACCTATAGTTGTGCAATAAATAACCATGCAAAAGATTTGCAAAATGTCCATTCCAATTGAAAAAAATCTCTCATAATTGGCAGTCTAATTCGGTGATTATGAACCACAAGGAAATGCGAGTATCAAAGAAATACCAGCAAACATCAATTCACCTCATGATAGAAATAATTTTTTGGATTATAACAACTATAACTACATAATATTTTGCCTTAGGTGCCACTTGAAAAGCTTTGTAGCACTTCCACACTCACTTACAAGCTATTGCTACAGTGATCTTGTGATTCTTATCTACTTCACTTACTGATTTAATTCGAATTAAAAGACATCTTCATGACATGGTGACTTGGGGAGTGCATAGTGCTTTGCCTTAGGTGCCACTTGAAAAGCTTTGTGGCACTCCCACACTCACTTACAAGCTATTGCTACAGTGGTCTTATGATTCTTATCTACTTCACTTACTGATTCAATTCGAATTAAAGACATCTTCATGACATGGTGACCTGGGGTGTGCATAGTGCTTAAGCAGAAGGCTGATACTTAGCTAAAGTAATTGATGTTCACAAATGTATAAGGGGATATATCACAAATTAAGAAAACATATTAACTAAAGGTACACTTTTAGCTAGTGACAGATAACACATTAGCTAGTGAACTGGCAGTTCTCCCTACTACTTATACAGTAAGATAAGCTCAAAGATCAATGTCAATGCAACAAGCACAATTTATATTCAAATATCTGCTAATTTCTCTTTAAAGCATAAGATGTCATCAACGGATATCTAAGAACAATCATAGTTTAGAAAAAAGCTCCAAACAGCAATACTTTCCATCTTCTTATTGTCTTGTCAAAAGCACCATAAAACCCCTTTTCTCAAAGGAGTCAAGTTAAAAAAAAATAAAGTGTAGAGGCAACCAACATAACAGAAGACATGGTAGACATTGCTCTAATAGCATCAATAATTCAATATAATTGAAACCTTCATTCTATGAGCAAGGTAACAGTTTGCTCTCTGCTTATGATCAAAATGTTATGACTTCATGGGGCTTATGAGCCTGTTATAATTTGAGATTATTTTTAATTCCTTTTCTTATAGTGAACTTATGTGCTTTAAGAGTTTCTCACTAATGAAATGGAAATTTCAATGAACTGTGGCAAAAATTCATATAAGCAACTTATGTAACAGAATGATGTGCTTTTCAACAGCCCATATGACTTGAAAGCACAGCACAATAGATATTTCTTTCGGTAAGATTAGGAAAAAAAACAACACCAGCATACCTTAGAAGCAGAGCCATTTCCTTGAGGCTCCGGGTATTTGCTTTTCTTTTCATCTCAATGAGCTCAGGAGCATCATCCATGTGCTTTTTTGAATACACACACAGAAGATTTCTGGTAGAAAAAAATATTATACCAGGATGAATAAATAAACAATACATTATAAAATATCTCCATGCATATCAAATTAACAAGACACCCCAAAGACCTTCCCATGCTGAAGGGCTTGCAAAGTGGATCTGTAACAACTCTATCTCCTGCCACAAAAATCTGATGCATAAAAATGATTTTGATTCATATCAAACTATCATAGTATACTTCATTAGCAGTTGACAAATATATTCAGAAGGATGATAATAAATCGACCTACCATGGTCTCAGCTATATGTGAATTTGTTCTTTCAAGCAATAACGCAATGACTGCCGGATCAGCTTCTGTCTGATGGTTGGACATCAAAACAATATTATGGCCCTATACAAAGTACAAGGGAAATTTATGACCACATATGGAACTACTAACTGAAAATTGCAAAAAAATAAAAGAAATGCACAAATAATTCAAGCATGTGAGACAAGTCATCTGGACCAGATGTCTGAACTCTATTTATTTGTGCTGGTAATATCCAAGACTTCCGTACTGAAAATAGATATAGCAACAAAATTTGGAGCCAATCTGCAACATGCTAAAATAAAGATTATTAAACTCCTCCAATAAGCGGTCCTTATTGTGCAAAACATGAATTTAGCCTAGTGTAGATATATGACTTTCCAAGATTTGCTATACCAATCTACCATAGTGTACTAGATGTACCATACCATGCAGGTACCGAACCGGTATATGGTACCCATACCTTATGACACTTGGTATGCCAAACCTTACCATACAATACCACATACCAACACTGTAACAGGATAATGCCGGTATGAGATCCAATATCGAGATGGTGAACCTTATGACTTTCTTTTCTATTATTCTCTCTCCACCCTATAGGGCTATAGCTCACAAGGAGGAGCTCAATCAAATTCTAATATGAACATGTGAAATTATACAAAAAGGGTGTGTTACCACCCAAGTACTTCGACATATTCTACAATCAACTTCAGAGCTAGATTCAGTTTTCAACTTTCAATTCACAAAACAAATCCACAGAAATTTGATTTAGCAATCCTTATGATCTTTTGCCTCAAGTATGCCCCATCATAAGATATTCCCCTATAAAGTTCATCAGATTTTAATAAAGCAAAATTACACCAAAAAGATGTAGAACATGGCAATGTGACAATGGTAAAGAACCCAACTTTGTTATGTAAATGAAATAGAGAAAAAGAATTGATTGAAGACATGAGAATAACAACATATTTGCAAGAGTATTCAAATAGGCCCACAAACCAACATAATATAACCATACATCCCTATGCAGACATGAACACATTCTATTATATAATGCAAAATCTAGCGTTTGTGTTACATGAGGTGCTTGTTTTGTCAGCAGCTCCATGTTTCCTAGGTAGGTGAAGTTTCCCACTTTTCCCCAATTATATTACCTCTATGTTTAAAATCCTTTACCAACCAACCATATGGCCTCTTTATCTAGAATGCTTTCTCAATACAAACATCTTGAATCCTTTTTGTCTATGAACTCCTCTTGAAACTCACCAATGTGGATATAAATTTCCCACTTCATTCTGCTGTCCATGATTTTTGGACCACATGCATCACACATGCCATACAATAGTACACCTTTACTAAATCTTCAACAATAAGTACTAACATGCTGTGTGTGAAATCTCCATATTATTGGAGAAAACTGCAAGCTTTCATTCAACTATCATGATGAAGTCTTCAACAAGCAGTTAGAGAAGGGGGAAGAAAATGTGCAAGCATCTCTTGACCAGGTACCCTACCATGCAAGAGGCATGTACTGAAACATGAGCTACAAACTCCACAGAAAACAAAAGTGGCTTGCTACTTGCCTGTCTTTTTCCTTTAATCCATCACGTGTGAAAATCTTCTAGGGGTAAAGTAACCGCATGTCCTTGCAGAATTTTCCATGGAATGTTAGCATTACATGAATCCCACCAGTTAGCATTATAAATTCTTGGATTACAATGAAGAATTTAGGAAATTAAAACCCACTAAAACTAAACCAAACTCTTGTTCCTTCATGTCCTCTCGTGGTGCTTTATGCTACATTTCTACTGATTTAGATTTCACCAAGCAACAAATTTCTCAGATTTCCTCTTCACCCAGGACGATGGAACAGGTTATCAGTTTTACATTTTTCAGTATCAAAGTGAGCTACAGATATGCTTTCAGGATTCTGATTCCAATTTTCTATATCTACTGAAATGTTGTTATTTTATGTGGAGCTCCATCGAGTCCTCATTCACACTTTTGTCCCACTACATTAAAAACAATTGATTCATCTCAGACTCGAAGAAAGCGCATCTTGGATGCAAATCAAATGTAAGGATAAAAGTTTGGAACCTGGAAACACCTCTTGCCAATCAAAGGTAAGATTAAAACTACTTTTGCCAAGCCCACCACATCCATAGCTCAGGTTGAGAATGTCTTCTTTACCCACCATACAGTGATTTGACTTTCTAATCTCATTACAGAACTTCTGCAACAAATCACTAAAACTAATTTTGTGCCATTACTGGAGGCAATAAGTGTAGAAGCAAGAAATCGTTCATTAAGGCAAATGCAGGATCCTAAAGAGGAAAACATTTCTTAAGGTCATAGACAACAGAATATAGCAGTAAATTTTTCACCTTTTTTTTTTCTTTTTGACATGCAGAGCCGAACACTGAAATAGATGGAATGCTCGTTTGACAAATAGATCACGGTCATAAGGGCTGACCAATTCCAGGGAAGCCAGCACGTACCACACCAAACCAGTATCAGGTATTCAAGCATGCTTGCCCACTTTGACCCATGCTGTGCTATGACTCAATGCCAAGCGAAAGTCCTTTTTTTCTCTCTCTCTCTTTTTCTTTCTTTTTTTTTTTTTCCATTTGTGGGGGGAGGGGGAGGGTTCAACAAGGCAAGAAAGTGGCTAACACTTTCTACACAAGCAACACTAAATCCTTTAATAAACAAAAAATTAGGGAGAAAGCCTACCCAGGAGTCCTAATAGAAACAAAGATATGCTGGGCTAACAAGTGAAAGCAAGTAGGGTATTCTAAATATGAGTTGTTACCCTTAAAGAGAATTGTACAGGACAATTGCCTGTTCTTATACTTGTAAGCATAAAGGTAAAAGAGAATTTGCCAACATGTAATATTAGGAAAAACAATTTCTTAATTGTTGTATACATGAGTTGGTTGCTGAGAATGGCATTTCTCTGGTACAATAGACACATACTGATAACAAGGTTTTCAGAAAAAAACTAAGAGACAGAACTGACCTATGTCAAAGATACAATTTTCTGGAGGATCAATTGAATTTATAGAGGGATTTAAAGGAAAATCATTATATGCATTTAAGTAGTCATCCTTAGTATGAAAAGCTTGCTGACTGATGTAGACATGCCAAGAACACGGCCAATTTTATGAGGCTATGGCTTAGGGAATGGTAACAGTGAAAAACGTGTGGATTCAGTTATTTCCTTTTAAGGAAAACTTATGCCTGGTTTTGCAAATGCAAGAAGTTCCCTTTTTCCTCATTGTTGAGAACTTGAGAACAGACAACCTCAAATTTCATTCCTAGATTAAAAATAATTTAGACGAAGTGACAGCAGAATAATCTCAGGGCATCTTCAACACTAACTACTAAATAATCAAATAATTCCCGAGAGAAGAAGAATCATTATAATGTATTTAGAGGTATATGCTATGAGACACGCCAGGATCTTTCTATGCATTTCCCTCAAGACAATAATAATCTTAAACTCTTTAACAGCAGACAATGATGAGGGCCAGTGCATGAGGCTCCTTCCACTGTGGGGTCTGACGTCAGATTTATGCAGCCATCTCCCACATGCAAAGAGGCTGTTTCTGTGTTCAAACCCATGAGTCCATGACATCTAGGTCATATTGGAGTAACTTACCATTGTGCCAAGGCTCACCTTCAACAACAAAGAATGATAGAAACTCTTAAAAAAGAATTTTGCGTATGGACGGGAATAAATATTTTGTGATCTCTAAACATTCACTAGTTTGTCATTATATGTTTTACCAGACAAGAGTGAATGTGAATTCAGGATCAGAAAGTTAATTGTTCAACTATCAACTAACCACACACGATCATATGGGTATAAATTATGGATGGCACTTAGGCACCTGCTGAAGCTTCCGTTCCATGTCAGAGAAAATGGAGATGTTGCCAATGTATGATCTTCTGAGGATACAAAGAGAAATGTTAAAATGTTGTGGGAGACAAACCACATCCACAGCTAAAAAGGAAATACATTTGAATGAAGCCTTGATTTGTATGTTTAGAAATAATGACTTGTAATTTTCAAAATTTCAAATATAAAGCAACTCTATCTTAAGAGACAAAATTTCGAGATTGTCAATGGACCATCCCCCCATCTAGTTTTTTTGGGAATGAGAGGGTAACAAAAGAAATGGCCTTAAAGATCTGCATCATGATAAATCTATCAAGCATTGTTCCAACTTTATTTCCAGAGGAGACAAAAATCTAACTAGAAAACTCTTTATTTTGGTACTCCAACCAACAGCCAACAAGTATGATGCACTAAAGTAAGAAAATGTTTCACAACAGCCTGTCAACCTGATATTAACCATCTACATTGGTGTCAAATTTCTAGCCAGTGCAATTCTGAGCAAGCGAAGGTTCAACATAAGACCTTGAAGACCAACTGACACATCACACAATCCACATTGTTTGTCACCCAGTTAAATGTTCACTCGATCAGAGAGAGAAAAAATTATAGTAGTTATAGTGCAAGAGTTTAATTGGATAGAGGGAAAAAAAAAAAGAAAGAAAATTGCTGGATCTAAAGGAAGGATTGCAACCTAGACTTGTACCAGAAACTCCCATAAGCCTAGATGACCAAAATAAGATGAAACAAATAGTACCAGAGGATCTGATTTTTCTAATGCAATTATGATAATATCTCATACTAATCAAGGTTAAGATATCACTCATGGCAGAGATAAAATGATAACTGCATGTCGCTTACCATCTGCACAAGAAATGGAATTTCCTTGCTTATAAAACAAGCTGTAATGGAATCTATGAAATAAGAAATAAACAAACCAAAATGCAAAATTTGCATTTAATAAAGCATAAGCTATAACATACAGATTTCATATGTTTCAAATCCTTAGATAAATCTATTCATTATACGACAGCAATGATCTACTTGACACTGAAAAATTAACACAAAGGAAAACAGACAGAAAAGCATATAGTATTTACATACATAATCATCACAATAACACTATCACGAGAATTTGTTAGCATTATATAAGCACAGGTAAATGAACAAACAAACTAGCATACTAAACCATGATCAATCACATTTATTTCAAGTATTCCAACTTGTGTTGATGCTTATAATGAACTAAGCATTTTAACAAGCCATACCCCCAAGATGAAGATTATATAATATAATCAAAAAGCACCAAGAAATATGAACCACCTGAAATCTATCAACGGCCGGATATAATTTTGACCAAACATATAGTAGTCAAAAGGTTCTCGAATTGCTTGGTGATAAGGTGAAAAGGTAAAGGGATCCTGCAAGAGATGCATAGCTTTGTTATGCCACAGAAACACCGTAAAAGTAGCTTTGGGAAGAAAATTGTTTGATAAAACACATGAGCACATCCGCAGGTAGATGGACAATTTGAAAATCACAAAGATGAACAGTCAGATGGCTCAGACCTCTACATCCAACAAAATTCGATCAAATGCAACAGCCATATTGGATAATATGATCTTGTTTGCTCTAGGATCTCCACTTTGCAAAACCTGAGAAGTTTTAATGCTCGTTGAGTGGACAGCTCAAGCACATTAGCAGCATAAAGGGAAAGGCAGGTTCCACAAACAAGAAAACAAGAACGTACATAAATCAAATTCCTCAAGTGGATGGCCAAAAAAATTTAGAAGAAGGTTATATTGATATAAGAAATCTTTTAATACATTTCAACAAAGTCCAACTTGGGCAATGACTTATGAGAACCCAATGAGGTGCAAGAGACAATACTGTCAGTTTCAAGAACATAATAAGAAACATATAAACAACAATGCTGTAAATCACATAGCTCAATTGCACCAAGAACACATCAAGTTAGCATAACCATAGCCAAACCTGCAGATCAAATCAAAGTACCATAAGTGATTAACTACTCTAAGCAATATATTAGTTACACCCCTTAAATAGTATTTAGACTACAAGAAATAAGAGCATGATGAAATTTTGTACTTTACTGCAACTGAAGAAATTATTTACCGCATTCCGGTAGTTATAATAGAGTTCCTCCAGCCCATTAGCAATATCTGAAGAAAGTCTTCCAGTTTCCACTTCCTTTCTAATATAGGAAAGCAGCTCTGCAGAAAAGAATAATAATACTAATAAAAGCTGATCATGGATTTTATAAGGATTTCAAATTAACTTATAAGTGACACAAGTCCTCAAAAGAATGCAGAGTCTTGCTTGATATGTTTCAACATTACTGCATACACAATATAATGTGGCAAAGCAGTTAAAGTTCATTCCATTCAGAAGTTTCATCATTGATGTAAGGTTTGAAAGTATGATGGTGCCAAAAATGTCAAAAACTCCAAGGAAATCTGATGCATAACCTCTCAAGTGTATAGCACTACCAAATGTAAGCTCAAATTAAAACCAAAGAACCTTAAAAGGCAGAACAGTATGGCCTGGAAAAGGCTCACTTATCAAAAGTTGCATTAGCTAACCCATCTACCTAGCATCTACCAAAAATTCTAGTAGCCAGTGCATAAGAAGTGGCTGGAAGAACTCAACCTAAGTAATGTACCCTATGAGCAGGGCACAAGCAATAAACAAAACAAAAAGGTTGTTAACCAAATCAGCAAGAAACAGTTCATATACAAGGTCAAGAACCAAATGACCCTGTCAATATGTAACAGAGCATATGCAATGAAATTTTTTGAAACAAGTAACACAGGCTTAAGAAGATTGAGTCATAAGTCCATTATCCTAATCAAGATTCAGTCTTTCTAGAATCTGAAAATTATAGTGGCTTCCCTACAGGCACTGTTGAAATTTCACCACCTGTTGATAAATTTGAGAAGCGATCATTGTACAGCAGATTGGAAGGAAACCAAACTGATATGGCAAACTACATTTATCTAAATTGTTTATTACATGTAATGCTTTGAAGAGGAATGATTGTGGCAGAGGAAGTGTTGACTGCAACAGAAAATAACCTAGGCATTCATCCAGAACATATCAATTTATCATGCTGTTCTTTTGGAATGTAGATTCATGTCAGATATGGGACTTTATTTAAATTTCGAACTGGATGCCTTTCTCACATTGAATGTAGAGGATTTATTATTTTACCCATCAACTATACGCATAAGTAGAAATCAAGAAACGCATAGAATACAACAAAAACGCATTCCAAACCCTCCAAAGCATTCAAGAACCAGAAACAAAAGTAATCATAACAAGACGGATATGAAAAGAAGCAAGTGGGCAAATCAAGAAAGAGCCCAACCTTCTTCGCTCCGTGCCCGGAGAATAGGCCGGGCATGCCCGACCTCCTCCTCCGCCCCCGTATCCGATGCAAGAACAGCTCTCTTCATGGCGCTCCTCCACTCCGCAGCCTTGCTCTCCACCGCCTCCACCACGGCCTTCGTCCTCGACGTGTAGATCCCACACGGACAACGGCGAAGGCTTGACCGAACCGAAGAATCCAACGGAGTGCAAGACCGCGAACTCAAAGCCGGAGATGATCCAACCCCAGAAACCGAAAACCTAGCTGCCGAAACCGATCCAGAAACGCGCGGCAGAGCCGAGAGCACCAGCATCGCCGTCCAAGAAGGCGAGAAACCAACGCAAGAACTCGTCAAACGATCCAAAGATCCGCCCCCGCCGCAAGAACGCTCATGGAGCTCCCCGACACCCTAACGCTAATTCCCTCCCCTCGAACTCGAAGCTGATCCCGGTGGGAGAACTCCGTCCCAGAGAGTGGTCGCGAAATGAAGGGAGAGAGGCACTAAAATAACGACGGGAGCGAGTATTTATAGGCTCGGCTCCTTATCGGCGGTCATTGGTCCGATCGGAAGGTTTGCAACCCCAAAAATCACGAATTTATAAACCAATAAAGTATTTTTATTTTTCTAATATTTTAATTTTAGTGAGTTTTTGGAAGAAGAGGCGGGTGAGAGAGACAGGCGAAGGAGGAGCAGGATGAAGCGATAGCCTTGGCGAGCGCACGGCGCCGTTACAGCCAGCCTTCTTACCAGGCCTCAGCCCTCCGATACGAGATGATGAGACCGTGGTACGCGGCATTGGATGCGATCTACGGACGGAAGCTTTATGCACGTGCCCCCGGCGTGACGCCGGGACCGCGCGGACTTCGGTGGACACGAGTCGCGAGCCGAAACGCTGTTCCCGTGGTTGCCAACTGCCAACCAATCGCCCAGGTTGGATGTGCCATCCCGTGGTGGACACATGTCAATCTGCATGCCACTGAAACAGGACGGATAAGCTTAAACTGGGAGGTGAGTGATTGATTGGATTATGGCGAATTGGCTGCCGTTGGTTTCGTCCGATGATTCCTGACCGTCTGACAGAGGCGGCCCTCGTGATAAGATTTTGGAATCTTAATCATTTAGTAGGATATTTTATGGTCAGGTTATAATAATTCATCTTTGATCGCTTTCACGGCGGATTTGTTCAAAAAAGGCATTGTAATAAAGGGACTTTCTTTATTATTTTGATTAGGATTAGTTTGTTAATGATTAGAACTTTCAAATCTTAGTTCCTATTTTAATTGAAGTCCTGTCCGAATATTCCTAAACAATCAGACTGAAAAATTTGTAGGATTCATGAATTAAATCATTCATTAAATATGATCATATATCAATCAAATATCATCTGAACTAAATTTTGGGGGTTTTATTTTTGCGGCTCAAGAGTTGGGATCTGGCTAGATTTGAACAAGATGTTGGGAAATACAAGCTTAATAGGCCAATAGTTCAGATTTCTACGGAACTTTTAGTTTAATTGTCAGGAATATCTAGATATACCTTGAATTATTGGAGTCAATGGTGAAGGCAACATGTGACAAAATTTTAGAAGTGGATGGGCTTGGATCGCGGTCATAAATATTTTGGGCATCTAACCAAAACGAGTCCCTCAAGAAAGGTGGGTCCATATGAACGATTCAAGAATGCCAATAAGTGGGACGAGCGGGGGATGCTTGGTGTGGGATTGCAAAGAGTTGGTGCAGGCAACATTGTAAGTATCCAACAGTAGTTAATAATTGAAGGTCTAATGAGACGTTGTGGAATTGAAATATTGAAGCAATACCAGTGAGACCAAAACCTGATGGAGGCCCGAGACTAAAGTTTAGTCACAAGCATTGGACTAGACTTTATGAGGAGTCAAGGTGTTTGGTAACAATATTTTTGTCTCATAAATAGCCAAATCTTTTTCTATGATTTTAGTTCTAAATTTTAGATTGATGCCTACATGAAATACTTTTGAATTATAAACCAATGAATTTTTATGTTAGCACTGGCCATCATGATAGTGGTTTTATGATTACATAGTTTTTAATATGCATATCAATTCATTTTTTGTGTTTCCTTCATCTTTTCTGGATTTACTTCCTTGATTCTTTCCAATTTTTCAGCTAATTTCCTATCGTTTTTGTTCTTTCTTTTTCTCTCTCAATTCCAAGTCTTTGCCCATTTGAAACATTGGTTCATGATAAAGAAACATAAACAATTAATTTTACAAATCTATGATTCATTAGCCACATTATTCATAGAACTATTAAAAGAATTAGCAATCCTTCAATAAACTGAATAGGAGAAATGCTTTGTTGAAGAATTTATGCAGGTTAAAATGATCATAAAATAGCAAATAACTTATTGTTCTTTTTTAAAAAAAAAGTTTATTGATCATCAAACCATATACGTACAAGAAATAATTTGAACAATCAAAATATAGTTTCTTTTGTCAAATATTGCAACTGAAATTATTAAGCAATGAATCAACGCAACATGCTTGCCCCAACTTTGGGAATTTGTATCCCACATACATTGAATTTCTCTCCTCCTTCTTTTTTTAGAGAGAGAGAGAGAGAGAAAGAGAGTTTGCATCCTTCATGCATTGAAAGTAAAATTAGTGGTACAGCACAATTAGCTTAGGGGGCACGGGCTCAAGGTCCTTCGCCACTTTTAAAGAATTAATACATCCCAATCTTCTTATATATATATATATATATATATATATATATATATATATATATATATATATATATATATATATATGTGCGCATGTGTGTATATGAATGTATGTAAACGTATATGTATATTTATGTATATGTACATATGTGTGTGTATGTATATGTACATAGATATATGCATGTATGTACGTATATGTATATGCATATGTATATCCTTCACCACTTTTAAAGAATTAATACTTCCTAATCTTCTTATATATATATATATATGCATCGGAGAAAGAAAGAAAAACGATAAGAGAAATGCAATGTCGCTCACCAAAGGATGACGAATAGAAATAGACCTAGTGTAGAGATGCCACTCAGCAAAGCACTATCGCTTCCACTTTTTCTTCACTCTGAAGCAAATGATTGGGCAAGTGAGGTGTGAATTGTTTGTAAGTTTTATAGGCATTATGTGTGATCCCAATAGTAATATCACCTCCATCGTATTGCAGAAATTAAATTGGAGTGGTATGATCTCACCAGACTTCCTATTGTTGCCTAAGTTGCAAAAGCTGGTGCTCTCCAACAATCATCTCACCGGTAGTATCCCATCAGAGCTAACCAATTTGAAGCATCTCTGGCTATTAGATGTTTCTAATAAGACACTCTAGGATTCCAAGTTTTAGTGAAAATGTTTCAGTGAACATGGATAGGAACTCGAATATTGAAAAATATGCTAAAAATGGTGGTAATCCAAGTATAGATTCTCCAGATTCTGGAAATGCTGATGATGGTAGAAGGAGTCCGTAGGAGTTATCATGGGCTCCATCATCAGTACAGTATGTGGTGCTCTCCTCATCAACTATTTAAAAAAATAAATTTTCTATTGAAAGAGAAAGAAGCAGATTAAAGTTTAGAAGATCGATAACATGGTGACACATCTAAAGAATCCTAGTTCTGATATCGAATTGTTGAAGGTTGCAATTGCAAGTATTGCAAATGGGATAGACAGCAGACCCAACATAGTTAAGCTAGGGAGCATGGTTGTTACGATAAAATTACTAAGGGAGGTTACAAAAAACTTTAGTGAGGATAATGTCTTAATTAGGTTGTGGAGGGTTTGGGATAGTCTGTAAAAATGGATAATTTCTATATGTATATGTATATGTATGTATGTATGTATGTATGTATGTGTGTGTATATATATATATATATGTATATATATAGAGAGAGAGAGAGTCAGACTAGAATACATTCGATCGGATTTAGAACCAGATTCGGTCATATCAAAACTCTATAATAAAAATTTTATATCAATAATCCGAGCCATTGGATATGATCTATTATCTCAAAACTGCTTGCATACAAAAAATCATATGATTTGAAGACCCCTAGCCTATGCATTAAGTGATCCAAAGATATATTTAATTCAATTTTATTTAGACTGTCCAATTTTTGACTATTTGATGCATAGGCTAGGGATCTTCAAATCATATGATTTTTTATGTGCAAGCAGTTTTGAGATAGTAGATCATATTCAATAGCTTAAATCATTTATGTAGAACCCCTAATATAGAATTTTGACATGACCGGATCTGGATCTAAATCCGGTCGAATGTATTCTAGCATCGCTCTATATATATATGTATGTATATATATACATATATACATATATATACACATACATACATACATACTGTTGGGGATAAACTCCGTTTCCGTCGAAGTCTGGTATGATGCTTAGCCTAATACAACTGATAATCACGGAAGAACTTCGATCGAAAATTCTTCCTCCAACGATCGAACTCCTCCAGTAGTTGGACCCCAACCAAACTCCTCCAACAGTCGAACCCTAGTAGCTGAACTCCTCCAACGGTCGAACTCCTTTCGGACTTCTCCTTCAGTTCGATTTCTTCAGGAGTCGAACTTCTTTCGAACTTCTTCTTCAATCGAATTTCTTCAGAAGTCGAACTTCTTCCAGACTTCTCCTTCAGTCGAATTTTTTCAGGAGCCAAACTTCTTTTGGACTTCTTCTACAATCGGATTTCGAACTTCTCCTTCAGTCGAATACCTTTAGGAGCCAAACTTCTTTCAGACTTTTTCTTCAGTCGGATTCCTCCATTGGACTTCTCCTTCAATCGGATACCTTCAGAAGTCGAACTTCTTTCAGACTTCTCCTTCAGTCGGATTCTTCTAGGAGTCGAACTCCTTTCAAACTTCTCCTTCAGTCGGATCCCTTCAGGAGTTGAACTCCTTCCAGACTTCTTCTTTAGTCGAATTTCTCCATCAAACTTCTCCTTCAGTCGAATTCCTTCAGAAGTCAAACTCCTTCCGAACTTCTCCTTCAATCGAATCCCTCAAGAAGCCGAACTCCACTGAACTTCTTCTTCAGTCGAATTCCTCTAGGAGCCGAACTCCTTTCGAACTTCTCCTTCAGTCGGATTTCTTCAGGAGCCGAACTCCTTTCGAACTTCTTCTTCAGTCGAATTTCTCTAGGAGCCAAACTTCTTTCGGACTTCTCCTTCAGTCAGACTCCTCTAGCGGATTACTTTTAGATTTTAGCTAGCATTCCTTCCGGATGATCCCCTATAGCCGTATTTTCTTTAGAAGTTCGAACTCCTCTAAAATTGATATATGTTAAAGTTCTTCACCAACTAACGTCTGCTCCCTCCGAACTTCGACTATTAAATCTTGATGAATGGGTACATCAGTCAGATGACACCTCTCTCTCCATAGCAAATTTTATGTGGCCCTGAGTGGCTCACTATCGAATGGTTATGGCTGTCACTTTCAGTCTGTTATATGCGATACCTCTCCCTCTCCATACCAAACTCCATGCAGCCCCAAGCGGCCCACTATCGGATAGTATGGCTATCACTATCAGTCCGCTACATGCTCCATCCATAAAAAGAGATTCTTCAGATATGTTTTCTTTAAGCTCACTTCTTCTTTCCAAAATTCTGCTTAACCCTTTTCTGAACACCCCATTTCTGTTGGCTAGAAGAGCTAACTTGATCGTCGGAGGATCCTACCGGAGCCACCACCACCGACTCCGAACGAAATTTTATTTTACAGATCATCGATGGTGATCTTTTTCTCAGCTTTAGCTCGATCCGACGTCAACCAGATTCTGCACCAACAAGATTAGCGCTAGAGGAAGGATCCTATGTTCTTGAGGTATTCTTATTCTTAAAAGAGTGCTTAGCCGATCCTGTGGATCTTCTTTTCTAAGGTTCATCTCAATCCTAAGAAATATCTCCAAAGAAGGTGACTATCCAGAGATCTACCGCTTTTGCCATCAGATCCGAGCCAGACTCATCTATTCTAGCTCCAGCACTGGAGCTTCAACCTCCTCCTCCACCGACGGTCATGGTAGATCCAAAATAGTTTAATCTATTGATGTAGTAGATTCAGGACCTCACCAAGATGGTGCAGATCATGCGGTAACCTCCAACGATGATTTTGTCAGAAAACCTACCATCGAAATGTCAGAAATCGATCTCAAGGAAGAGCACTTAGACTAGCATACCCGTCGCTTCTAGGAAGAAGAAATAGAGAGCAGAGGATCCTTATTTGGATCATGATTCTTCTTTAAAAGAAATCTTCTCCATCTACAGTCGAAAGTCTTTCAAGATCTACGATCGAGATGACGTCCTCGATCAGAAACTATGAAAGATGGATCGATGGATTGAGAACTCCGTCACATCGCTCCAGCTCACCATGATGACGTCCGCACCGATTCTTCCTTTCTCTATTCGAATTATGCAAGAATCCATTCCATCGAACTTCAAGCTTCTCCTGATTTGAAAGTTATGATAGAACCTCTGATTTGGTTGATCATCTAGAGACCTTTCAGACTATGATGCTACTCCATGGCGCATCAGATGCCATCTTATACCGAGCTTTTTTATCTATCTTAAAAAAAGCAGCAAGAAATTGATACTCGACGTTGAAGTCAGGTACGATCTTCTTCTTTGATCAGATGAGCCGTCAGTTTATGGCTCACTTCGTCAACAACCGATGTCCACGCTGAGGTTCAGATTTTTTGATGAATATTAAGAAGGAGGGAGAATATATCCAGGCTTACGTCATTCGATTTAATGTTGCTGCATTGAAAGTCCGAAATCTGGACCAGTCTGTTGCAATGACTGCACTTAAGGATGGCCTTCAAAAGAATGATTTGCTATTCTTCTTGAGGAAGAACTATCCTAGAAACTTTATCGATCTGTTAGCTCGGGCAGAGGGATATGCCCGAGTGAAAAAAGTCTTCAAATTGAAAGATGAAGAAGCCGCAGGAGAGCGGCAGGTGGGTGAGTCTAATAAACTCGTAACTAATAAAGGGTCGAACGAAGTCCAACCACGCTCACAGACTCACTCCAAGTGCAAGCGAGTCCGAACTCTTCCTCGAGCTCGTCGTCAAAGAAGCTCCGATAGAAGAGCGCGACGAAGTTCTCCCCTTAGAAGAAGAATTATGATCTCCCCCAAACAAGCGCAATCGAAGCAAGTATTGTTTGTATCATCATGATCATGGCTACGATACTGAAGAATGCATTCAGCTCCAAGACGAAATCGAAGAGCTCATCAGGAGAGGCCATTTGGATTGATTCCTCAGACATCGATCTGAAGCAAGTGAAGATCGATCGAGGGCATTATCGTAGTCAGATCCACCAAGAAGGGAGGAACAACAAGCAGATCGGCCCCCTCTCGACATCATCAATATTATCTCTAGAAGACTTAGTGCTTCGACGAGCCACCATCTTTCAACCTCAGAGTCAGAGAAAGCTTGCCCCAAATTAGAAAGATCCATATGAAATAGAGGAGTCGTTCGGTCCGGAGCTTATCGTCTAAAGGAGCTCGGAGGAACAACGCTTCGACGATCTTAGAATTCAGAAAATCTAAGAATATGCTATCAATAATTTTTCTTCAATAAAACTTCTTCATTTCAATATTATGATTTTTTGCTGTAAAAACTATGTGATGATAGAAAAGAAGCAATCAAAAGTGGCCATATTAGGAATAGAAGGAGAACCTCATCCTAACATGAGCAAGTCGAAGGCCTCATTCATTTTAGACGAGATGAGGGAAGAGGCCCTGATAATGGCCCTTATGTACCCCTACAGTCCATTAGGAATATGAGAAGAACTTTATCCTAACATGAGCAAAGTCGAAAGTCTCATTCATTTTAGATGAGATAAGGAGAGAGATCCTGACAATGGGCCCTTATGCACCCTTATAGCCCGTAAGGAATAGGAGGAGAACCTCGTCCTAATGTGAGCAAAGTCGAAGACCTCGTTCATTTTAGACGAGATGAGGGAAGATGCCCTGACAACGATCCTTATGTGCTCCTATAATCCATTAGGAATAGAAGAAAAATCTCATCCTAACGTGAGTAAAGTCGAAGACCTCATTCATTTTAGACGAGATGATGGAAGAAGCTCTGACAATGACCCTTATGTGTCCCTATAGCCCATTAGGAATAGGAGGAGAACCTCATCCTAACATGAGCAAAGTAGAAGGCCTCGTTCATTTTAGATGAGGTGAGAGGAGAAGCTCTGACAATGGTCATATGTGCCTTATAGCCTATTAAGAACAGGAGGAGAACCTCATCCTAACGTGAGCATAGTCGAAGACCTCATTTCTTTTAGACGAGATGAGAGGAGAGGCCCTGACAATGGCCCTTATGTGCCCCTACAGCCTGTTAGAAACATGAGGAGATCCTCGTCCTAACGTGAGCAAAGTCGAAGGTCTCGTTCATTTTAGATTAGATGAGAAGAGAGGCTCTGACTCGACTGCAAATAAGATCTCCCTCAAGCTCCAATCCTTCAATAGGAGATAAGATCTCCTTCAATCTCGACTGGAGATAAAATCTTCTTCGAACTTCAACATCAACCTTAATAAGAGATAAGATTTTCTTCAACCTTGGCTAGAGATAAGATCTCCTTCGAGCCTCAACACCAATCTCAATAGAAGATAAGATCTCCTTCAACCTCGATTAGAGATAAGATCTCTTCCAAGCTTCAACGCCAACCTCAATAGGAGATAAGATCTCCTTCAACTTCGACTGAAGATAAGATCTCTCTTTCGAGTTTCAACATCAACATCAATAGGAAGATAAGATCTTCTTCAACCTCAATTTGGAGATAAGATCTCTCTCGAGCTTCAACGTTAATCTCAATAGGAGATAAGATCTCTTTCAACCTCGACTAAAGATAAGAGATCTCTTTCGAGCTTCAACTTCAATGTCGATAGAGAATAAGATCTTCTTCAACCTTGACTGAAGATAAGATCTCCTCCGAGCTTTAACATCAACCTCAACAGGAGATAAGATCTTCTTCAATCTTGGCTGGAGATAAGATCTCCCCGAGCTTCAACTTCAACATCAACAAGAGATAAGATATCGTTCAACTTCGATTGGAGATAAAATCTCCTCCGAGCTTCAACGATAACGTCAACAGAAGATAAGATCTCTTTTCAATCTCGGTGGGAGATAAGATCTCTTCGAGCTCCAATCCCTTCAATAGGAGATAAGATCTCCTTCAACCTTGACTGGAGATAAGATCTCTCCGAGCTTCAATTTCAACTCCAATGTCAACGGAAGATAAGATCTCCTTCAACCTCGACTGAAGATAAGATTTCCCTCGAGCTTCAATGTCAACGTCAACAAGAGATAAGATCTCCTTCATCCTCGGCTAAAGATAAGATCTCCCCCAAGCTTCAACGTCAACCTCAACAGAAGATAAGATCTTCTTCAACTTCGGTTGAAGATAAGATCTCTTCTTAACTTCAACTTTAATGTTAACAAAAGATAAGATCTCCTTCAACCTCGGTGGAGATAAGATCTCTTCCGAGCTTCAACGTCAACCTCAACAGGAGATAAGATTTTCCTCGAACTTCAACTTCAATATCAACAGGAGATAAGATCTCCTTCAACCTCGACTGGAGATAAGATCTTCTCTGAGCTTCAACGTCAATGTTAACAGGAGATAAGATCTCCTTCAACCTCGATTGGAGATAAGATCTTCCCCAAGCTTCAACTTCAATGTTGATAGAAGATAAGATCTCATTCAATCTCGACTGAAGATAAGATTTTTCTCGAGCTTCAACGTCAACCTCAACAGAAGATAAGATCTTCTTCAATCTCGATTGGAGATATGATCTCTCCCAAGCTTCAACAACAACGTCAATAGGAGATAGGATCTCCTATAACTTCGGCTAAAGATAAGATCTCCCCTGAGCTCCAATCTTTCAATAGGAGATAAGATCTTCTTTAACCTCGGCTGGAGATAAGATCTCTTCCAAGCTTTAATGTCAACGTTAATAGGAGATAAAATCTTCTTCAACCTTGGTTGGAGATAAGATCTCTCTCAAGCTTCAATCTGAAGGGGTGCAGAGCTCAGAAAAGCACTTTGGCAGTCATCTTTTTTGTATTTTCTTTCTTCAAATTTCGAACTCGAGAGTGGAGGAACTATTATTGGGGATAAATTTCGCTCCCACCGAAGTCCAATATGATGCTCAGCCTAATACAACTGGTGATCATGGAAGAGCTTCAATCAAAAATTCTTCCTCCAATGGTTGAATCCTAGTCAAACTCCTCCAGCAATCGAAGACCAGTTGAGCTCCTCCAGCAGTCGGACCCTAGTGACTGAACTCCTCCAGTGGTCAAACTCCTTTCAGACTTCTCCTTCAGTCAGATTCCTCCAGGAGCCAAACTCCTTCCGAACTTCTTCTTTAGTTGGATTCCTTCAGGAGCCGAACTCCATTCGGACTTCTCCTTCAATCGGATACCTTCAGGAGCCAAACTCTTTCCAAACTTCTTCTTCAATCGGATACCTTCAGGAGCTGAACTTCTTCCGAACTTCTCTTTCAGTTGGATTTCTTTCAGACTTCTTCTTCAATCG
>QRFJ01000114.1:1234154-1241718 GCA_006176705.1 Cocos nucifera
CGTTGAAGCTCGAAAAAGATCTTATCTCTCCAATCAAGATTGAAGAAGATCTTATCTCCTATTGATGTTAGAGTTAAGGATGAAGCTCGGAGAGATCTTATCTCTAGCCAAGATTGAAGGAGATCTTATCTTCTGTTGATATTGACGTTGAAACTCAGAAAAGATCTTATCTCCAATCGAGATTGAAAGAGATCTTATCTCTTATTGATGTTGAAGTTGAAGTTGAAGCTCGGGAGAGATCTTATCTCCAACCGAGGTTGAAGGTGATCTTATCTCCTATTGAGGTTGACTTTGAAGCTCAAAGGAAAATCTTATCTCCAGCTGAGATTGAAGAAGATCTTATCTTCTATTGATGCTGATGTTGAAGTTGAAGCCTGAGGAAGATCTTATCTCCAACCAAGGTTGAAGAAGATCTTATCTCCTATTGAGGTTGACGTTGAAGCTCGAGAGAGATCTTATTTTCAGTCGAGATTAAAAGAAATCTTATCTCCTATTGAGGTTGACGTTGAAGCTCGAAGGAGATCTTTATCTTCAGTCGAGATTGAAAGAGATTTTATCTTCTATTAAGGTTGACGTTGAAGCTCGGAGGAGATCTTATCTTCAGTCGAGGTTGAAGGAGATCTTATCTTCTATTGACGTTGGAGTTGAAGTTGAAGCTTGGGGAGATCTTATCTCCAGCCTAGGTTGAAGAAGATCTTATCTCCTGTTGACGTTGACGTTGAAGCTCGGGAAGATCTTATCTCCAGCCGAGATTGAAGGAGATCTTTATCTTCTATTAAGATTGATATTGAAGCTTGGGAGAGATCTTATCTCCAGTCAAGATTGAAAGAAGATCTTATCTCCTATTGACATTAAAGTTGAAGTTGAAGTTCGGGGGAGATCTTATCTCCAGCCAAGGTTAAAAGAGATCTTATCTTCTGTTGGGGTTAACGTTGAAGCTCGGAGGAGATCTTATCTCCAGTCGAGATTGAAGGAGATCTTATCTTCTATTAACGTTGAAGTTGAAGTCCAGAGGAGATCTTATCTCCAATCGAGGTTGAAGAAGATCTTATTTTCTATTGATGTTGATGTTGAAGTTGAAGCTTGGAGGAGATCTTATCTCCAGTCAAGGTTAAAGAAAATCTTATCTTCTGTTGAGGTTAACGTTGAAGCTCGGAAGAGATCTTATCTTCAGTCGAGATTGAAGGAGATCTTATCTTCTATTGACGTTGAAGTTGAAGTTGAAGCTCGAAAAAAATCTTATCTCCAACCGAGGTTGAAGAAAATCTTATCTCCTATTGAGGTTGACGTTGAAGCTCGAAAGAGATCTTATCTCCAGCTGAGGTTGAAGAAGATCTTATCTCTTGTTGAGGTTGACGTTGAAGCTCGGAGAAGATCTTATCTCCAGTTGAGATTGAATTGAAGAAGATTTATATCTCCTGTTGAAGTTGAAGCTGAAGCTCGAAGGAGATCTTATCTCCAATCGAGATTGATGGAGATCTTATCTCCTATTAAGGTTGACGTTGAAGCTTGAAAGAGATCTTATCTCCAATCGAGGTTGAAGAAGATCTTATCTCTTGTTAAGGTTGACGTTGAAGTTCGGAGGCAATCTTATCTCTAGCTGAGGTTGAAGCAGATCTTATCTTTTATTGACGTTAGAGTTGAAGTTGAAGCTCGAGAGAGATCTTATCTCCAGTCGAGTTTGAAGAAGATCTTATCTCCTGTTGATGTTGACGTTGAAGTTGAAGCTCGGAAGAAATCTTATCTCCAACCAAGATTGAAGAAGATCTTATCTCTATTGACGTTGACGTTGAAGCTCTGGAAAGATCTTATCTTTAGCCGAGGTTAAAGAAGATCTTATCTCCTGTTGACATTGGAGTTGAGATTGAAGCTCAGGAAGATCTTATCTTCAGTCGAGATTGAAGGAGATCTTATCTCTTATTGACATTGATGTTGAAGCTCGGAAGAGATCTTATCTCCAATCGAGGTTGAAGAAAATCTTATCTCCTGTTGACGTTGACGTTGAAGTTTGAAGCTCGAAAGAGATCTTTATCTTCAGTCGAGGTTAAAGAAGATCTTATCTCCTATTGATGTTGAAGCTCGGGAGAGATCTTATTTTCAGTCGAGGTTGAAAGAGATCTTATCTCCTATTGACATTGGAGTTGAAGTTGAAGCTCGAGAAAATCTTATCTCCAACTGAGGTTGAAGGAGATCTTATCTTCTCTTGATGTTGACGTTGAAGCTCGGGGGAGATCTTATTTTCAATCGAGGTTGAAGGAGATCTTATCTTCTATTGAAGTTGAAGTTGAAGCTCGGGGGAGATCTTATCTCTAGTCGAGATTGAAGAAAATCTTATCTCCTATTAAGGTTGATGTTGAAGCTTGGGGAGATCTTATCTCCAGCCAAGGTCTCCCCTTGATCTTATCTCCTATTGACGTTGGAGTTGAAGTTGAAGCTCAGAGGAGATCTTATCTGTAGTCGAGGTTGAAGGAGATCTTATCTGCAGTCGAGGTTGAAGAAGATCTTATCTCCTGTTGACATTGGCATTGAAGCTCGGGGAAGATCTTATCTTCACCCGAGATTGAAGGAGATCTTATCTCTCGTTGACATTGAAGTTGAAGTTGAAGCTTGGAGAAGATCTTATCTCCAGCCAAGGTTGAAGAAGATCTTATCTCATGTTGATGTTGGAGTTGAGGTTGAAACTCGAGGAGATCTTATCTCCAACCGAGGTTGAAGGAGATCTTATTTTCTATTGATGTTGTATTGAAGCTCGAGGAAGATCTTATTTCAAGCCGAGGTTGAAGGAGATCTTATCTTCTGTTGACGTTGATGTTGAAGTTGAAGCTCGGGAGAGATCTTATCTTCAACTGAGGTTGAAGGAGATCTTATCTCCTATTGACGTTGAAGCTCGGAGGAGATCTTATTTTCAGTTGAGGTTGAAGGAGATCTTATCTCCTATTGACATTGAAGTTGAAGTTAAAGCTTGGAAAGATCTTATCTCTAGTCAAGATTGAAGAAGATCTTATCTCCTGTTGATGTTGATATTGACGTTGAAGCTCAGAAGAGATCTTATCTTCAGTCGAGATTGAAGGAGATCTTATCTTCTATTGACGTTGAAGTTGAAGTTGAAGCTTGAAGGAGATCTTATCTTCAGTCGAGATTGAAGAAGATCTTATCTTCTATTGAGATTGACGTTGAAGTTTGGAGAAGATCTTATCTCCAATCGAGATTGAAGGAGATCTTATCTCCTGTTGAGGTTGACGTTGAAGCTCGGAGGAGATCTTATCTCCAATCGAGGTTGAAAGAGATCTTATCTTCTGTCCTGGATTTTCGCGCTTGTTGCTTGTTGCAGACACCGAGCTCGTTGCGGACGTCGGGCTTGTTATGGACGTCGAACTAGGATCTTTTGCATACCAGGATAAGATTCTGCCTTTTACATTTGACGTAGTCAGGTTGTCGTAAAAAAATACGTGTAAAGATTCTCCATCGAGCTTCTTTCTTTTTCACATCTTTGGTCTACAAGGTTTCGACTTTTGCCCATGTTAGGACGAGATTATTCTCCTGTTCTTAATAGGCTATAGGGACACATTAGGGTCGTTGTTAGGGCCTCTCCTCTCACCTCATCTAAAATAAATGGGGCCTTCGACTTTGCTCATGTTATGATGAGGTTCTCCTCATGTTCCTAACGGACTATAGAAGCACATAAGGGCCATTGTCAGGGCCTCTTTCCTCATCTAGTCTAAAATGAATGAGGCTTTCAACTTTGCTCACGTTCGGACGAGGTTCTCCTCCTATTTCTAACGGACTGTAGGGGCGCATAAGAACCATTATCAGGGCCTCTCCCCTCATTTCGTCTAAAATGAACGAGGCCTTTGACTTTGCTCATGTTAGGATGAGGTTCTCCTCCTATTTCTAATGGACAGTAGGGGCGCATAAGGATCGTTGTCAGAGCCTCTCCCCTCATCTCATCTAAAATGAACGAGGCTTTCGACTTTACTCATGTTAGGACGAGGTTCTCCTCTTGTTCCTAACAATTGTAGGGGCACATAAGGACCGTTGTCAGGATCTCTCTCTTCATCTCATCTAAAATGAATGAGACCTTCGACTTGCTCATGTTAGGACGAGGTTCTCCTTATGTTCCTAATATGACCACTATTGATTGCTTCTTTCCTGTCATCACATAGTTTTTGCACTAAAAAATCATAATATTGAAATGAAGGAGTTTTATGGAAAGAAAATTTCTGATAGCACATTCTCAGATTTTTTGAATTCCAAGGTCGTGAGAGCATTGTTCCTCCGAGCTCCTTCAAGCGATAAGCTTTATCTTGGAAGACCTCCTCTATTTCATACGGATCTTCCTAATTTAGGGCAAGCTTTCTTGGCTATGAGGTCGAGAGATGGCGGCTCGCCGAAGTACTAAGTTCCCCAAAGATAGTATTGATGATGCCGAGAGATGGCGGCTTGTCAAAGAACTAAGTTTTCCAAAGATAGTATTGATGATGTCGAGAGATGGCCGATCTTTTTATTATTCCTCTCTCCTTGGTGGTTCTGACTGTGGTAGTACCCTCGGTCGATCTTCTCTTACTTCAAACCAGCGTCTGTGGAACATTAAAGGGGGCATAGTTGTGAAACCTTCTGAGTGGAGAACTTCGTCGTGCCCTTCTATCGGGGCTTCTTTGACGATGAGCTCGAGGAGGAGTTCGAGCTTGCTTAAGCTTAGAGGGAGTCCATGAGTATGGCCGAATTTCATTTGGCTCTCCGTCAATAGTGGATTTATTAGACTCGCCCGCCCACTATTCTCTTACAGCTTCCTCATCCTTCAACTTGAAAACTTCTTCCGCTCGGGCATATTCTTCAGCCTGAGCTAGCAAATCGGCAAAGTTCCTAGGGTACTTCTTCTTCAGAAAGAACAGCAAATCATTCTTCTGAAGGTCGCCTTTAAGTGCGATCATTGCAATAGACTGGTCCAGATTTTGAACCTTCAATGCAATAACATTAAACCAGATGACATAAGCCCGAATAGATTCCTCCTCCTTCTTGATATTCATCAAAAAATTCAAACCTCGGTGCAGATGTCACCTACTGACGAAGTAAGCTACAAACCGATGGTTCATCTGATCAAAGAAAAAGATTATACCCAGCTTCAACGTCGAGTATCAGTTTCTTGCTACTTCCTTTAAGGTAGATGAAAAAGCTCAACATAAGATGGTGTCTGGTGCACCATAGAGCAGCATCATGGTTCGAAAGGCCTTCAGGTGATCGATCGGATAAGAGGTTCCGTCATAGCTTTCAAATCAGAGGAAGCTTGAAGTTCGACGAAATGGATTCTTGCATAATTTGGAGAGAGAAAGGGAGGATCGGTGCGGACGTCATCATGATGAGCCGGGGTGATATGATGGAGTTTCTCAATCTGTCGATCCATCCTTCATAGTTTTTAATCGAAGATGTCATCTCGATCGTAGATCTTGAAAGACTTCTAACTGTAGATGAAAAAGATTTCTTTCGAAGAAGAATCACGATCCGAACAAGGATCTTCTGCTCTCTATTTTTTCTTCCCAGGGGCGACGGATATGCTAGCCCAAGTGTTCTTCCTTCGGAGCAGTTTCTGACATTTTGATAGCATATTTTCTGATGAAATCATCGTCGGAGGCTACCACATGGTCTGTACCATCTTGGTGAGGTCCTAAACTCACTGCATCAGTAGGTTAAACTGCTCTAAATCTACCATGACCGTCAGTGGAGGAGGTTGAAGCTCCTATACTGGAGCCAGAATGGGCGAGTCTGATTTAGATCTGATGGCAGAAGTGGTAGATCTTTGGGTAGTCGCCTTCTTTGAAGATATATCTTGGGATTGAGGGAGAGGATGGAGATGGACCTTAGAGAAGAAGATCCATAGGATCGGCTGAGCACTCCTTTAAGAACAAGGATACCTCAGGAATAGAGGGTCCTTCCTCTAGCACCAATCCTATTGATGCAAAATTTGGTTGACGTCGGTGTTAGATATATGTGCCTTAGAAGTCAGAATTGGCTAATACTTGTAATACACTTCTAGGGGCAAAATTATAATTTTGACTATTATCAATAAAATGGATTATTTTCTATCACATATGTGTATTTAGTGTCTATGATACATCCTTTGAGTAAATGGTAATGATAATTCATATTTTCAAGAGTTGAAAATTTAAGACATGAATAATCATTATTAACTCATAAAAGCTTCCGACCATAGGATCATCACGAGGATAGTGATTGATCCGGAAGGTTGGAGTATAATCGCTTCTCTTTAGTAGATGAGTCTTGAGTCTACGATGTGAAGACACCGAAGTGAGAGTATAGGTACTCGTTAGAGAACGAGGGCACTGAGCGTGACCACCTCGAGTAGTCATTAGGAAGTCTACCTTCTCATCAATGACTGACTCGATGCTGCAGTGGTGTGTCTGGTTCTTTGACCTGAGGTGCATCGGCAGTTCACCTTGAGGGTGTTATAGTTTGACTATACACCATTACTCGATCTCCTAGCCATATGGAAACCCTGAGGTGTATGTTGGCTATGACATGTTCATTGTAGGAACTGGATTGCATCAAGATGGAATCTATCTACCTCGGTGGTAGAGGAGCAGCCCTATGATGATCATGAGAATCAAGTCCAGAAGCCCATGGCCATGGCAGAGTGAAATAATAGAAAGAGTTTCTATTTAGATTTTCACATCAGACTTGAATCGAATGATTACATCATATGACAGAGACTAGGGTTTGACGAGTTCACCTTAAACCCTAATCTGATCGGGGCTCAAGATAGAAGAACTTAATCACACAGGTAGCTGCACCAAGAGGTTCGCATTCAGCTCTGATGGGTTGCCACCATATACTGCTAGGTGTCACTGGTGGATTTTGGGAGCAATTAGAATGATTTAGATGATCGATCATTCTAGCTGTTCGAATCAGAAGAGTTCTGATCCATCGAAAGGAGTTTCGATGATGTCGATGATAGAGATCATGACATATCCCATTACCATACAGAACTGAACCTAACTGGGTCACACAAATAAGGGTTTGAATCTGGTGATCATCAATTGAACTGATCCAGTTCAATTGATCTGAATGAGATTCAATTAGGTTCAAGAAAATCGTGCTAGCACTCGATTGAACCTAACGTTCTTCTTTTACTATCATAAATAGTTGTCCTTACTGAGCCAAAGGAGTTTGTGCTCATTCAAAGGCCTTCACTTGATCTGACTGGAGCCTGTCCAGATCAGAAAAGGATTGTCTTATTTTGTAAGACAATACCTACCATTTTTGGTCACCTACCATTTCTTGTCCTTTGACTTTGGTCAAAAGTTGATCTTTGATTGATCAAATATTGACCATTGATACTTTGACTTTTGTCCATGTGTCATGCACCTATTGGAGAGTTGGTGGAAGCTTGTTCTCCTGTTAGAACCTGGCAAGGAGGAGGGCGCACGCCACCCTTGGCGTGTGCCCAAGCTGAAGGCTCTCAGACTGGTGAGAGCTTGTCCCCCTGTCAGAACCTAGCAAGGAGGAGGGCGCACGCCACCCTTTGCGTGTGCCCAAGCTGGAGGCTCCT
>QRFJ01000114.1:1242718-1245218 GCA_006176705.1 Cocos nucifera
GAATCGAATGATTACATCATATGACAGAGACTAGGGTTTGACGAGTTCACCTTAACCCTAATCTGATCGGGGCTCAAGATAGAAGAACTTAATCACACAGGTAGCTGCACCAAGAGGTTCGCATTCAGCTCTGATGGGTTGCCACCATATACTGCTAGGTGTCACTGGTGGATTTTGGGAGCAATTAGAATGATTTAGATGATCGATCATTCTAGCTGTTCGAATCAGAAGAGTTCTGATCCATCGAAAGGAGTTTCGATGATGTCGATGATAGAGATCATGACATATCCCATTACCATACAGAACTGAACCTAACTGGGTCACACAAACAAGGGTTTGAATCTGGTGATCATCAATTGAACTGATCCAGTTCAATTGATCTGAATGAGATTCAATTAGGTTCAAGAAAATCGTGCTAGCACTCGATTGAACCTAACGTTCTTCTTTTACTATCATAAATAAGTTGTCCTGACTGAGCCAAAGGAGTTTGTGCTCAATCAGAGGCCTTCATATGGTCTGACTGGAGCTTGTCCAAGTCAGAAAAGGGTTGTCTTATTTTGTAAGACAATTACCTGCCATTTTTGGTCACCTGCCATTTCTTGTCCTTTGACTTTGGTCAAAAGTTGACCTTTGACTGGTCAAATGTTGACCATTGATACTTTGACTTTTGTCCATGTGTCACGCACCTATTGGAGAATTGGTGGGGGCTTGTCCTCCTATTAGAACCTGGCAAGGAGGAGGGCGCACGCCACCCTTGGCGTGTGCCCAAGCTGGAGGCGCCCAAGAGTCCCTGTTGGACAGGGACTCCATCTCTTTTTTGGATTTCAATTAGAGTTCTCCTAAGAACCAAGTTTGACTGGTCTTAGGCACCCTCTAAGGAGGAATCCAGGGACTCTATTTCCATCAATTAGATTTAGATCTAATTTCACAAAGGGTTGTGATTGATTGGAAAAAAGAGGAGTTAGATCACGCATAGTCTATAAATAAGATCCTGCGCCCAACTCAAGAA
This sequence comes from Cocos nucifera, assembly GCA_006176705.1. Classification (NCBI taxonomy): domain Eukaryota; kingdom Viridiplantae; phylum Streptophyta; class Magnoliopsida; order Arecales; family Arecaceae; genus Cocos; species Cocos nucifera. The sequence continues at coordinate 1,243,728 of QRFJ01000114.1, forward strand.
TTATTAGAAATCAATTGAAAATCCCACACCCTAAGGCTGCCTCTCCTCTCCTCCTCCATGCCAAGTCCATCTTCTCCCTCTCCTCTCCACGCCCAAAGGATTTTGGGATCCAAGTTGGTGCGTAATCCAGATCGAAAGAAAGGCGATCAGAAAGCTAAGAAGGCTGCGCTGCTGCAAAGGACAACTGCTAGATCTTCGAAAAGGAGTTTTGAAGATCCTCCAAATTAGATTTAGATCTAATTTTTGGAGACATGATAGAAAAGAAGAGGATCTTCAGATCCAGCCCGAGTGGATATCGATAGAGGTCAGGCACTTGCATGGCTAGATTCAGAACCTTTCGCTGCTTATAGGATCATCAATAGATAATAGGATTATCCTACATCAAGATAAATTAAATTTAATTTAATTTATCTATATTTTATTTTAATTATTAAAATAATAAAGATCAGATTTGAAACATCTTAGATCTGATCTAGATCAAAATTTTTTTTTTTGAAATATATCTCTTGATCCAATCAGATCTGAACAAACCTGATTCAAAAAATCTGGATTCTCCTTCAGTCGGATCAAACTAGAGCTGAGGAAGAGATCACCGTCAGTGATCTGTAAAATAAAGTTTCATCTAGAGTCAGTGGTGGTGGCTCTAGCAGGACCCTCCGACGATCAAGTCAACTCTTATGGCCAAATGGAGTGCTCAGAAAAGAATTCGGTAGAGTTTCAGAAAGAAAAAGAGAGCTTAAAGAAAATATATCTGAAGGATCTCTTTTTATGGATGAAGCCTGTAGCGATTTGATAGTGACAGTCATACCGTTCAATAGTGGGCCACTCGGGACTGCATGGGATTTGATATGAAGAGGAAGAGGTGTCGCTTATAGCAGACTGATAGTGATAGCCATAACTATTTGGTAGTGGGCCACTCGTGGCCGCATGAAATTTGCTATAGAGAGAAAGGTGTCGTCTGACTGATGTGCCCATTCATCGAGATTTAATAGTTGAAGTTCGAAGAAAGCAGGTGTTGGTTGGTGAAGAACTTTGACATATATCAATTTTAGAGAAGTTCGGACTTCTAAAGAAAATACGGTTACAAGGGATCATCCGAAAGGAATGCTAGCTGAAATATGAAAGTAATCCGCTGGAGGAATTTGACTGAATGAGAAGTCCAGAAGGAGTTCGGCTCTTGGAGGTATCCGACTGAAGAAAAAGTCCGAAAGAAGTTCGGCTCATGGAGAAATTTGACTGAAGAAAAAGCCCGGAAGGAGTTTGGCTCCTGGAGGAGTTCAGTTGTTGGAGGAGTTCGAATGGAGTTAGACCGTTGGAGGAGTTCGGCTGGGGTCCGTCCTGAAGGAAGTCGCTAGGTTCGACGGCTGGGAGGAAGTCTCGACGGTTTTGTCCGCGCTGGAGAGTTCACTGGTTGGTAGATACGAGGTAAGTTGCTATAAGGATGGCAAGTAACATTTCTCGAATCAGAAGCGCTAAAGCTCTATAATCAGT